>JAZAYU010001305.1:0-60617 GCA_038501625.1 Corbicula japonica
AAACATGTAGCAAGAAACGTTGTAAGGCACCCAGTCTCGCTCGCAAGGTTCTAAAAATGAGTCATGTTAGAAAATTTAGTAAAGGTTTCTTAATGCATGACGGATGAAATCTTTAGAAATAAAAATTATCTATATTACAATGAGATTTTTCCACCACATAAATACAGTCGTCTGTAATAAACTTGTGTTTTGATCACTCCGACTTCCTGTTCTAATACCCTTAAGTAAGAATTCAAACGGAACACTATTTCTTGCGTTCCAGATCGGTATTTTCCGTATTTTCATAGTTACTTGAAAAAATGTGATGTTGGTGCACCCTAGAACCTGGTTCAAACCCAAAGTGGCAAATTGCTTGAAACCTATCGATCCAAGGCGGTAACCCTTCGTGTTCTCATTTTCGTAAATTGTATGTGGTATCTACTTTTCCTCCCTACATTTTGGCTGTGCGTGTAGAGGTGGGGGCTGTGTCTTCTGTATGTTGCCTTTCCTGATTTAGCACAGTCATATTATGAAAAGAAAACGTCAAACCTAGGCGAAATTGCAACAGAAATGAAATTTTCAGCACCCGTCACATTTAGCATTAACAGCAACATATCTAACATTGGACGAGATCGGACCACAATCCCTTAATTAATATTGTAAAAATAGAACAAGTTGAACGAAACATATAACATAAAATGCTGTCTTTGTGCAATACTCGTCATTCTTTTCAATACGATCTTTCAAACTCTGATCTTAAAACCGACTTCTGAAGAACTTTTGTCATTAAACATTTAGTCTATTTAAAATTAAGTATATTCGGTCATTTTACATGTATTAGACTAACATTTTGCGGAAGATCAGTGGTCTAGGGGTAGAGGGTCGGACTCTAGATCCGGAGACTGCGGGTTCGAGTCCCACCAGGGATGAGGTTCGTCTGCAGTTTCCTCAATCAACATTCGGCGCGAGTACTGTTTGGTAACCCAGAAAGCAGTCATCGAGCGTGATTAATATAAGTTGGAATAATTTGTTTCACAATCTATGTAAAATAAATAAGTTTAAATTAACTTAACTAACAATGTTTCATGTTTACTTACCCCACCCACCCCAAATTACTTCATAACAAGGGGTCGATTTTCATGTTTTATTATAACTTTTTATTGAAACAGTCAACCTCAGATAGTTACTTTACGCTTTGCAGCAGTAAACATTGAAATGTTAATTTGCACTTACTAAGGTTCTTTTTGTCTGTAAATATTACTAGAAATTTTACTCTAACCTAAAATGATTGCTAATGGTAGACGTGTTATGAAATGTTTAACTTTTACAGAACGTATTTTGAGACCTAGCAATACTAGTCTTACCAAATTAAGTTTCAAGTGGTCTACTCATTTTGTGGCTTAACTGTTTCTACTATTACTTTCTTAAAGCTGCTAGCACCTCTTATTTACGGCTTATCACGGACAATCTAAGCCATGTTTTCTACAAGTGCAGCGATTTGTTTTGGAATCTGTTTAACATTTGCATCTTATTACTGTCAAAGTTTTGGCTGGAGCCGGCTCTTTAATTGTTTCAGTAGTAACACCCCCTAAATTAATTACTTACAAACCCAATTATTCAGTATCTAGTCTATACCTGAAACTTGGCGGTAGAGAGGAAAGCTATGTACTATTGTTTAATCATTTTATTTCGCGTGGGTTTAATTTTCGCGTATTTCGCAGTACGACAAGAGCGTGAAATTCAACCCCAGCGAAATTAAACAATTTAACAGGGTTTCTTTATAGGAAAACACAGTTGCGCGAATTCATACCCCCGCGAATATGTTATTTACGGGTTTTGCGAAAATTCCTCCCCGCGAAATTAAATGATACTACAGTAGTATGTTAATGCATCTGTTGTTGGCAGTAAGTTTTAAGCATTTTGTGTCGCTGGATGGTTCTTTTTGAAAATATTTAATCTGCCGCAAGTTATTAAGAGAGCCTTCAACTTTACTGCTGTATAACAATGAAATGTTTCTAGACTAAAATGTCTATTCTGTTCTACACGTTTGTGTGTATGGACTAAACTTCATTAAAAGGATGGTCCTCATGTTGAGTTCGTAGCTTTCAAAATATCACTAAATCCTTTGGCAGTCAGACTAACAGTTCCACAGAAATTGTCTATATTTCATCTTGTTAGATTGAATTTAATCACCTAAACATGTACTAATATATACTGTAAAACGCTTTAAATTAGCGAGGTCAAAATTTTTCCCGATTTTTGCCAAAAATCAGCTTGATCTATTTCTTTATTCACGTATTTATGAATTCGCGACGTTGCCAGTCGTTTATATTTTGTTTTCCAAATAAATTTAAATAAATAAACCAAATACATGAATAGTGGCCAAAAAGCTATTATATGTGGTGTTTAAAATGATTAACAGTTCTATTTAAAGAAAGTCGCCTATTTATGGCTACACTTATTAGACCTTAAGCTGCCAATAGAGCCCCCTGCCCCCCCCCCCCCCCCCCTCTTGGGGAATTTTGAAGGGTATGTTTTTCTGAAAGCCTATACCATTCTACGCATTTTTTCAATTGTTTGCACTCTGGCGAGTGGGGCGTTTTTCCGTAACGCCTGTTTGAATATGTTACCTTTGAAAAAAAGTTTGTGTAAGAATGAAATATTTGACAATTATAAAAGTTCTAAAATAAACCTATATTTTCTACCACAGGAAGCTCTTATCTACATTACTTATGCAATAAAACATCTGTAACCTAAGTTATTGGTCTAAAATAGTGATTAAGTTATGTTACTTAACATAAAAACCTAGTAAAATAAGATGTATGAAACATTTCTTACTTGCAGTAGCAAGTAATTTGTGCTTATAAGTAAAATATAGCAAGATAAATGAGAATTCAGGACAAATGTAATATAGTGATATACATTGGGACATAAGCCCGTAACGCTATATTGAAATATGTTACCGAAAGAAAAGAACATGGGAAAACAGGCCATAATTGTATTAGACCTTGAGCTTCCAATAGACCCCTCCCACCTGGGGAAATTGTGAAGGGTATGTTTTTTAAAGCCTATCCCATTCTTCGCATTTTGCAATTTGTTTGCTTTCTGGCGAGTGGGGCGTTTTACCGTAACGCCTGTTTGAATATATGACGTTTGATAAAATTTTATGCTTTGAAGAAATAATTGGCAATTATAAAAGTTCTAAAATAAACCTATTTTTTTTCTACACCAGGAAGATGTTTTTTTTAATTTTTAATGCAATAAAACATCTGCAACCTAAGGTATAGGTCTATAAATAGTCATTAAGATATGTTACTTAACATCAAAACCTAGTTTAAAAAGTTGTATGAAACATTTCTTACTTGCATAAGCAAGTAATTTCTGTTTTATTTGTTTAATTTATTAATATATTGTTAATGTATGTAAATAAATACATATATTTGGAAATTCCAAAAACCAAAATATCTGGGAAAAAATGCAAAAAAACAACATCTCAGAGATAGCAAATTAATTATCTATAAATAAAATAAATTATAAAGAAATAAACTCTGAAAGACATATTGTGTGATTAAAAGGTAAACTGTGTTAAACACTTTGTTAATAATATCCATAACTTAAGTTATATGTGACTTTAGTATTATGTTATATCATATACTTATGCCTATGGTTAAAAAATTTGAAGTTTTGGTGTAATTGTTTTTGTTTAAATACACCTCTTCATGTGTTTTAACGATAAGTTAGCTTTATATCATAATAAAAATAAGTACCATATCAAAAATCACCATTTTTAAATATGTTACCCAAAAGAACGTATTTTAATTACCAACCTTCCTGCACTTTATGTATCTTGTATTAAAATAGGAAATATATATTAAGAATTATGTTACAAAAGGAAATTAAGGTATTGATGCTGGTGATATTAAACATTTATGTATTTTTAATTTAAATATTGTTAAACTTTAGAGGTTAATGATCTGTGTACTGCTCAATATTTCTTGAAATAAATGTGTATGGTGTGGATGGTTCAAGTTCGTCCTATTTTAAATCTTTTTAAATTAACAATAAACCTATCAATATGGCTCAGTGACAACATTGTAGTAAAGCTTACGTTTGCACTAATTATGGGCTGTTGCATCCAGTCTGAAGCTAAGTCCAGATACTCTCGATTGAGACAGATAACATTAATTTGTTCTAACAAAATGTAGAAAAGAAAGAATAAACAAAATTAACAATTTTTATCATTTTATTTTTCTATTTATGTCTTTTGTCATCCTATAAAATGTTACCAATTTTCACTTTAATAGTCAGCAAAAATAATAGGAAAAGAAAAGCAAGAAACTGCAAACAATTAGTTAACATTTTGATAAATATTTTTATATATTATTATATTATGTTAAAGTTGATCTACAACAAATTTAAAAGCTACTTAATTTGAACTTTACACAAATTAGCTGATTAAATTATCTGATGTTAGAAATGTTTTTAAAAGTAGTTTTATTCATCTAAAATACTAAGGTTCAGTGTAGAATTTGTAAAACATTGAAACATCATGAGCATTCTATAATACAGTAAAAGAATTTTTATGTAAAAAGATTATTATACATTAGTCAAAGTGAACTTGTTTATAAGCTTACCATTACCTGCATTACACAGATTGTCTTTCAAATTAGGATGTTTCTCTTCAACAATTATTTGTCTATAAAAAATACCATTCTATAAAGATCTTAAGGAATTCTTAAAAAAATTCTTAAGCTTTCTTTGAACAATGGAAAAAATACTGTTTCATTTAGGACAATTTATTTTTCTTATTTTACATGTTTTATTTAACAGTAATGTCAGTTATTATTGCTCTAAAAGACCAGAACTGGTGCTTTCAACTTTGTTTTTAGTAAATATAGTTTATAGAAAGTTCATATTCACATTATGAATGACTCTATGGTAATCTAGATACAAACTATAACACGGTTAAGAAATTTATTTTCTTTATTCTAAGTCATCTTTCTAAAAAAAACATTGTTTAAATAATTAGGTAACATATAATTAATTTTAATTAGTTTGTTTGTAACACTTTTCATAGCAATATTTTTATCTCTTGTCTTTTTACTTTTTTGGAACCAATTCTTAAAATTATTTTTTTAGAATTAGTCCCTCTAATAATTTAATTCATAAATGCATTGTACTTTGTCAATATTGTAACTTTAGAATTGTATGTTACGGAGATTTGAAGGTTAAAAATGGACAAGCTTAAACACTTTAACATTTTAACCACATAACATAACATAACATAACATAACATAACATAACATAACATAACATAACATAACATAACATAGTATACACTATAAACTTCTTACTATTATTATTTTATAGTTTAATCTAAAATGATTGCATAGTTTTGATACAGTTTTGTAAATGTGTTCAGTTATTTATACAACATTATCAGTTTTCGAGAAAATACTTCATTTAATCACTAATATTAGTTAAAAACGACTTTCAATGTAATTACAAATCTACACAGGGCTTACAAACATCAGGACATTGCACAGAGCACACATAATTAATTTCTTCAAATAGATATCTGCTAATACCATTAAAAACAAATAAAAACAAGGAAATAAGCCTTATTTTAACAAGTAACATATGTTATGTATGTCGAAAATTTGAAGTCATGCAAGTTTCAAGAACACTTACATTTATAAAGCTCAATAATTTAATTAAAGTCTATATTTTATAATTGTTTATCCCAAAACATGAATATAATGTTTGAATTAGCGATATGGTAACATTATGGTAAAATTATTACAATTGCCAGTGTGATTTTATAAAAAAAAAAACACTGTTTTATATTGTTTGATCATGGAACTTTCAAAAACATGTATTATTGCCTAAGTTTGATTACAAATAAAAATCCTACAGGTAAGTTTCTGACTTAAATTTCATCTTTTTAGGGTTATGTATGTTATACACTAAATATGTTACCATAGTGCAAAAATTTTGAAATGAAAACTACATCAATCAACAGATAATACTTCATCCTTATATAAAAATAAAAGTTTCACTAAATCGTAGCTGGAATAGAGCAGAATTAAAGGTTCAAAATCCATATATTTTTTCTACAAATTTTAGGGGTAACATATTAAAACCTCCGTAACACCCTTATGCCCCACTCGCCAGAGTGCAAACAAACTGCAAAATATCCAGGATATAACAGGCTTTCAGAAAAGTCATGTCTACAAAATTCCCTAAGGTGGGGGGGGGGGGGGGGGGGGGGGTGGGGGGTGGGGGGAGAGCAAACATGTTCCTGGTCACCGGCCTATATTTTCGGATATATGAAAACTTACCATATATTCGCGGTATTTATGATTCGCGAGCAAGGCGATTCGCGAATATTAGCGAATTAAAACTAACGCTGATAAAACCAGTTCTACAGTATCACATGTATAATTGTGGATGACTTATATAGTAATTCAGTATTATATAATAACACATTTTTTTTTCAAATACATCTTGGCGTTAAAGACAGTAAAAAAGGCTTTATTACGTTTCTGCTAAAAATATGAAGTCATTAAAACTTAAGGGGTCGCAAACATTGCAAACATCGTCAAAATCATGTTAGGGTTTTCAAGAAATTCAAGGAAAACTTAAACCGAAAGTAGAAATCTGAACCAGGAAGTAAGTTTTCCTTGAATTTCTTGAAAACCCTAACATTAATTTGATGAATTGGCACTTAACATTGTAGACCAGCATATACTTATTTCAGGTATGAGTTGCTTTGGTATATTGTCCATGAATTTCAGCGTTCTCGTGCAAACGGTTTTTCTTTTGTTTTAGTATGTGCTTGGTAATTAGAACATGAATTAGACTAAATTGAGCTTGAAAACAATAACTACATTCTTAGCTAAATACATTTCTTTACTAAAATCTAGGTGGCAATAAGTATTTACCCCAAAATTTATTTTTGAAATTTTAGCCAGTTTTCGCCATTTGCAATGTTTGCGACCTCTTAAATATCAACAGGAATTGTTCATGTGATCATATTATCTTTTTCGGAGTTTGTATCAACAAATTTCTCGGTTACAATGACTGTTTTAATGATAAGATAGAAATTAATTTTTAATAGTCAATTGTACATGTTTTCAGATACATCTTTGCCGAATATAAGAAAACAAGGAAAATCGATTTATAAACGTCCGATTTTGTTCAACTTTGTTTTAAAGAGTCTGTTTACACTACTTTTACATAAAACACACCAAAACTTTTCTGTAGCAATTTTGCAGACCCCTTTGTTTAGGCATACCGTACTAATTGTGCATTTTACTTTTTTATGCGTCACCTGCTCTGAGCCATCGTAAATCAGCCACTAAAACGATACTGTGTCCATTTATCACAGATGTTCCCATCATTTCTTTCTTTCGTATTTGTGACATGAATGTTTGTATAATATATTATTGCCTTTTAATGTTTGTGTGCTTTTGCATGCAACATTGTTGATATGAGAACCTGTTGGGGCAAGTGTGAGGTTGGTGCACCTGAGAACCTGGTTTAAACTCCCAGTGGCAAATTGTTTTGCCACTGACCGTTTAAATGCGGTAACCCCTCGGGTTTCCCCTTCGTTAATTGTTTGTGACATCCATTTTGAAACTGACTATTGTACAGTACTGTGAACGTTTAAGGTTACAAACGAAACGCACGACACACGATATACGGACGCACGATACACGATAGACGGACGCACGATACACGATAGACGGACGCACTATACACGTTAGACGCACGATACACGATATTGCCGATTCGTATGGTTTGTGTACGAGATTTCAAAAAAATTGAAAATGCTATAAAATATAAGATGAATGATTGAAATAAAATAATATAAATAAGTATATGCGAGAAATTTATTCACGTTGCACGATAAAATTAATAGGTGCACGATACACGTTAGACGGACGCACGATACACGTTAGACGGACGCATGATAAACGATAGACGGACGCACGATAGACGCAAATTTTGTAACCTTAAACGTTCACAGTACTGTAATTCCATGCTCTCTTTTCCTCTCTACTTTTTGGCTGTGTATGGGTGCTGTGTCTGCTGGATGTGGCCGTTCCTGTGATGTATATTTCACTTTAAAAAAAATGTTTATACGTTGTGCTCAGTGAGAAGTTTCATAAACGTTTCAGGAAAATAATCCTGTTTTTAACAACTACGTACACATTCTGTCAAATCGTCTCTTTAAGTTTGAAGAAAATACGTTAACAGTGAATGGGGAATCTTATAACTAAACATTAAAAATGGTCTTTTCAATCATTTACTCATCGTGTCTGATCCTCAGAAATCAACCACATAGAAAATGAGGAATTTGTGTCATAAGAAATTTTGAGGAGTTCCGTACAAGTTTACGAACATACAATATACATTCGGATGGGCAAGTTTAATTCTATATTCCTCCCTTTTCTTGGGGCGAAAAGAACTTAGATATTAACAAATGAATTTAAAACGGGTAACTCAAAGATGGATAAGTGGTATACAAGAAGTAGTATATGTCACGTATGCTGATTTTATCATCCATACATCTCATTATCTCAAACTTGAAAAATATTAATAACATTTGGGACTTATTGGATGATATTTCATAACAATAACGACATATAAACAACAACTGATGTTATGCAAAAAGCGTGATGATACATCGGTTAGTCGCGATGAGGTAAATAAACTTGGGATGCAAGTACAACATGGAACGCAAATACGTCATGCAACGATGGCAAATGAAGAGCTAATCAGTATCAGTACAGCATGATGAATCAAATACACAATGGAAAGCAATAAGCCATGAGACGATGGCAAAGGAAGAGCAAGAATAGCTTTTAATATCTTACTTTCGTGAAGTTTTCAACTGCCATCACTTTAAATGCCTATGGCTAAGTTTTCTAATTACAAAGTTAAATTCAACATACGAGGTGTTGCAACGTATAGCATGTTTGAACGTTTAAGGTTCTGAAAACGTACCTTTTACACATTTTGGTGTAATTGACCAGGTACCGTTTGGTTGACAAATGGTGTAAGGGTCATCCGGCTCCCTCTTAAATCCAGGGTTGCACGTGTATTTTGCTCGGTTTCCGATGCCGTTCATGTTACCTAGCACAGTACCATTCCCGACTGACAGCTTTGGACATTCTGGATTGCATGGACAAAAAAATCTAATGGTTGAAGTAAACTCTATCAATATGAGGTATTGTCATACATGTATACTGAATATAAATAAGAAGTATCCACTTTTTATGTTATATTCTCATTAACATATTTTTATTTAATCAGGAACGCTTTAAATGGTGTTTCATTAAATAATCTCAGATGTTTTTAAGATTAATTGTACATGAACATAATCTTCCACAACCACCGTGATCAACTGCCAGTCGAGTAAGAATTAAAAATGGATTACAAAACACTACATATTCAATTTAAAGGAAGGTAATATGAAATAGCTGGAATTTTTTAGCGATGTTTATCGAGGACTTGTCGTTTTATTGGTAAATGTTTTGTGATTTTATTGATCACAAGAGGTGAAGAAAATTAATTCAAATAAATGGGAAAACGTTTAAGAATAACTGATTTTTTCCTGGAACACACATTATAACCAAGGGAAAGAAAACTAAGTAGTGGCTGCAGATTTTCAAGAACACTTGAACTCTTTGCAATGATAAAAGAAATTAAAATGTGTTCATATATAGAATTTTGCGTTTTTGTTTTCAAATTTACAAAATTTTAGATAGGAAAATGGAAACTTTTTATTTTTGTTGAGTATAGTTTAATACAAGAAAAGATCAGTTTGGGGGGTCGGTTTCGCAAAATTTTAACTGAGTGGTGAAGCTAACGTTTTGAAAACGTAGAGTAAATTCGACATAGTAAAATCCGAGTTTGGTTAAGTCAGTTTCCTAAAGTGTGCTCAAAAACATCATGCAGGTTTCAGTTTTCTGATGCAAAGCCAACATTTATGACACCTGTTGAAACTGGGAAGCTGGTTTTTAGCTCCACACTTCTTTGTTACAATTTTAAGCATTTGTTCCGTGGGTTAAGCGTTTGTTATTTGCCCCGTTGCATTACCGTTTGTTATGTCTGTAACATAAACGCCGAAGCTTTTTATTCCACAGATTCTTCTTTAACAATTTTAAAAGTGGGTTGAATCGTTGTACGTAAACTGTCTTTTATATTTTAAATCTAAACCATACAAATATCAGTCAGACACATATTGATCCTTATAATTACGGTTACTGCTCGCATGAAAGCGTTGGTTTTGTTGTCTTCGATAATAAATAATAGATTGGCAAACTAATATAATGAATAATTTTCAAACAAATCAAATAAACGATATTTCGTGGTGGCAAGGGTTTAAAAGCTAATAAAGGTTTATGGGGAAATCATGAAAATGAACCTAGAAGCTCGATTTGTGTCTTTTATCCCTGTCATCGTTTTCTTGTTGATATGACACAAGGTGCTCTGGTCTCGATGAGATCATTTAGTAACCCCCCTTTTGCTTTGCAGTGCTATTTTGTTTTGATTTTCGGTAAAAATGCATAAACAGTCAAATCTGTATTAAGAAGTCACCCAAGGGATAGACAAAAATTGGCTGCTTAACACAGGCAGGTAACATTTAGAACTAAATGTCAGTTTAGGACATACTCAAACTGGCTTTTTAAGAAAGTTTATTGCTGAATTCAGGTGGCTGCTAAGGTTCAACTGTAGTTCAGTAGATCTCATACTTGATTTAGCGATATTCATAGGGAAAAATAAAATGGTAACAGAAATAAAAAACAAATTTCAACTTTTTAAAACGATAAAACTATTGTTCATTTTCCAAAAGAAATATCGAGCCGATAGCTAATGGAAGATCTATGGCAGTGACTTCATGCATGTAAAATTTATGACGTCATACAGGTAATATTGAGGTTATAATTGAGGGAAATTACCCTGGAAAAGGCTTCGTAGTATATTAAACAAATTTGAGGTTCTTTTAAAGCAGTTAACAACAAAAAAACAAACAACAACAACAAACAAAAAACAACAACATAGAATACAGGACCACAAGGTGGCGCTTTTCATCCTTAGATAACGCTCGATAGCCTAGAAAAACTTATAGATTGTTGCCAGAAGTGTTTGTTGTGACTTAACTTTATTTACAATGAAGGGTCAGTTTTTAATCCTTTTTTCTAAACGTTCACTATCAGCTGTACACGTACAATTAAAACAATGAAATATAAATCTATAATCTAATGTAAAAACGTTGCTTGATCTAACCTGTTTTTGAACATTTTCCATTTTCCAAATCCAGAGATTGTCCGACGTCACACGTATCAAAGCTTGATGGGATCTTAAAACAGGAAAGCTTTCTTTATGTTTTGTTGCTTTTCGAATGAAAAATTATTAGAAAAATAAACAGAAAACATAAAAGATCCGCGATTTATCCAGTTTTCGGCAAACCACAGCACAATTCAAGCTATGTGCAATTGATTGTCTTGTTTACCTTCTTGTTTACACACGGAATAATTAAGTGTTATCATGGATCATGGAAAAGTAGAAATTCTAGTGGTCTATAATTTGGACAATCAATTGTCCACTGACCGTTCCAAGGCGGTAACCCCTCAGGTTTTCATTATCGTTTATTTTCTGTGGTGTGTTACCGTGTATTTGAAAGTGATCATATTAACCCTGGTCTTCTTTTCCTCTTTTCTTTCTGGTCGTGTGGGAAGGCTGTTTTTCTGAGTGTGGCTTTTCCTGTTATGCCCACTTCACTTTTTTAATAGTCGAATTTTCCCAAAACCACTTAACTGATCTACACAATTTTGTTGTCATGCACCTAGTATTTCTTGCTTCTCCAAGTTACTCTTGCAACCGAGGACATAGAGGATATTTTGTTTTTTACCAGAGCGGGGGCGGGTATTACCGAACACTTAAGCCACAAATTTACTGTTCGGTAATAGACGCCAAAACTGTGTATTTTCCGTTTTTATGGATAATTTTAGTCTTAAAGCACATTTTAAAGAAAAGCCCGTATCTGTAACTATATTATAACGTGACATACCTTACTTTAACATATCCCACTATTCTTCGGGTATTACCGACCATTACGTCTAAATCCGAACACATGCGCGTGTATTTCCGAACATAAAATAACTTTTTTTTAAAAAATACGCAACTTTTAACAAAAAAAACACCCAAACTGTTTATTTAATTGTATTTTACACATAAAACTATATATCTGTGCCACAAATTCATTCGAAAAGCAACAGAACAATAAAAAATTTCATTGATTAAACTGACTATTTAACTAACTTTTAAAATTTTTCTTAATTTAATAAACAATACTCTCATTCCAAGTAAACCCTTCAAAATTCAAATAGTCATCAGACATACAATCATTTTAAAATCTACGAGAACATGAAAATTGAACTTCAAAGAAATTGCCGACTCATAACCAGACTGTTTTGTTTTGTCGGCTATGCTATGAAATCGTTTGAGCTAGAAGAAGTGTAAACGTGACATTTGACATTTTAGCTGGATTAAATTGGTTGATGATGCAATAATTCTGAAATATGATACAGGAGTTAAAATTGGAATGTAATTATAAAGTATGGGATATGTTCCCGATGGTAAGTGTTTAGTAAAATGCTGGTCTTATTTTTTAATAGAAAGAAAAATATAGACCAAAAAAATTTCTCAGGGTGGTCAAAATTGTTTTGGGGTCGGGGATTATTTCACTGGGTTGGTCGCACAACTACAAACAATTTTTTAAGGATGGCCTTATCACGTAAACCTTGTTCTTTATATAGAATAAATCTTATTCTATAGAGTATTTGTTTAACATACTATCATTAATTTGCTTTATATTTTTTAAAAGAAGACTTGTATATTATGAAATAATATTGGTCGGAATTTGACGCATATGAAAGATGAAGAGCAGCTTTTTCCGAACACCCCGTTATCTTTTTATCACATGTTATTGTGGCGCTAAAAGTTGTATCCACCGAAAAATACATGTTAACATCTTTTAAAAATCATAATCTCTTATATAGACTAAAACATTTTAACTTTCTCTAAACTTAAGCTTTTGGAATGTCGAGATTAACTAATTGATAAACTTTACTTACTTCAAACAGCGATTTTCTTTGAAACTCAATACATTTGAAACTAGCGTGCAATCGAACTTGTAAACAAAAGTCAAATATTCTATGAAAGTATATTGGCATCATATTTCACCTCACAAGTTTATCTTATGAAAAACAAATATAAATTTTATTTGAAAATTATGTTCGGAATAAGACACCTGTTCCGTAATACCCGCACCCGTCTAAATAGAAATATTTTTCACCTAGTGAGCTCCGGAATTCGTATTTTCAAGAGTGGCGAAGCCACGAGTGAAAATTCATTATTCCCGGAGTTCACGAGTGAAATGTATTTCTATCTTTTACTAGTAAAAACATATTTTCTTTTTTTATTTTTTGCTTTTTGTGCAAAGTTTGCGTGAATTTGACAGAAAAATTGCAGGAAATGACGCCAAAACCGCTTGTTTATGACGTCACGTCATGACGTCAAATATACAATTTTGACTCCGTTTTCTAAACATTCTCGTTTGGTATGTTATGTGCGTTTGGGTACCAACGTGAAAAAAACAGTGAAAATAAAAATGATATTCCACTGTTTGAAACAGTGAAATTCCATTTTTATTTCACCGGAAAAATTCTATAATTCACTGAAAAGCATAAAATAAATAACGATCTTCATCATATTCGAAGCTGAAGATCTATATTCCCACATGCAACATTCAATCATGTAAGGAAAGAAGTCGTTTCAAATTTTAAATGTAGATCTTGAAGGATATTGTAATTAGCCATTTAGACATATATTTAAAGTACATGTATACAAAATATTTTATCAAACTACTTACAATATAATGCATATCTGATTTGTTAACGAAAACACAATCTTTTTCTGTCGTGGACCATTCCAGTTCAGAAATGTTGTTGTTATTTACAAGGTAGCACAAAGTGAATCGCCGACGAAAGTTTGCGGCCAAACAACCGGGTCTCCTAACGCATTCAATGACGCACTGATCCAACGTTGGTTGTAAAAGTCTGAGAAAAATATATTTATCGACCACGCAACCAGAAATGTGTTTGACATTATTGTAAGAAACATCCAATCCGTAGATTAAACTATATAAAATTATTAAAACCACACATGTTCCTTGGTAAACACGACTGAACTTCATTTTGCGATGCTGGTCGTAGGAGCGACTCGTTACAAATGACAGAGAATTCAGGTCTAGAGACAAGTGTATCCGTCATATTACGCCGACAGCCACTGTTTCACATTTTATGAACATTTAAAATAATTCATCTGTTTTCATCGACGATCAAATACAATATATTCTAAAACAGAAATGAAGGCAATCAAGAGACTAAGCGCACCGTTTCTTTATTTTTATCTCTTTCAAAATGTGGTTGCGATGGCAATTTAAATATTGAAAACAAATTGACTTGACCTTGGCACAACTTAAAGTTATTAAAACTAAGGGCACTCACAATGCTTAAACCCGGTAGGGGACTATTTTATTGATACCAATATTAATCTATCTGTAGATCTACGATCGTTCTTATCCCGTCCCATCGCATCGCATCCCATCTGCGCTTATCTAATCTAATCTATCTAATGTATTGATAGATCATGGATCATATATCGAACCGTCCGTCCGTCGATCGGGTTGGTCGGTCGGTTGGTCCATCTGTCGGTCAATCGGTCCGTCCGTCCGTCCATTTGTTCATTCGTCTGTCTGTCTGTCTGATAAGATGTAGGGTGTTAAGCTGTGCTGATTTTATGTCGAATATTCCAGGTCATAATTGCTGTCAAACGTTTTAAAGGATAATTACTGTTTGAATTTAGCTATACACTTAATGTATAACTTTAATTTTCAAAACGGTTGATGCCGAGTCAAACGAATACGTATCCTTGAAATCAATACAATCAATGTTTTTATATTATATTAAAATTGATTATATCCGCCTGTCATCTAGTTTGTCCATCTAGTTGATTAATATGCATGATTGTAAAATGTAAAGCAGTTTCTTACAGAAATAGCCTATTGGAGATTTGATTAATATGTTTGTTGGCACAAAGCATCGCTATATTCCATTAATTTACGCGGGAATAATGCGGCAGTGAATTTTATAGATGTTTCTCAAATTATATAACACTGCCATTTACTGTGAACGCATGTGTTTACGGTAATAATGAATAATGTATAATGTTGAAGCATAGCTCACAAACGATAAGCACATACTAAAATAGTAAAATATGCGTGTATATCAGGTATGGCCACATACTATAGAAACAGTCTCCTCACCCAGCCAACAAGTAGAGAGGAAAAAAAGAGAATGGGAAATAAAATAATCAATTTCAAAATAGGCACCTCAAACAATAATCGAGAAAGAGAACCCGAGCGGTAACCGCCTTCGAACGGTCAGTGGCAAAACCGTTCGCCACTGGGGTTTTCAACCAGGTTCTATTTACTGTAAATTAATGTGACTGATTTGAAATTTCTTCAGTAGGCACATGGCCGCTAGAAACAATTCTTATATTAAGCAAACTAACAACAAAATATGTTTTTACATTATGACTCAATTTCAAAATAAGACACCACAAAAAATCAACGTGAAAGAAAACATGAGCGGGTACCGCATTGGAACAGTCAGTGGCAAATTGTTTTGGGGGTTTAAACCAGGTTCTAGGGTCCAACCTCACACTTGCCCAAACTAATCCTCATATAAACAAACAAATACAAGTGTTTTTGGTGAATGAGCTCCAACCAACCTATCAACTCAAGTTATTAACAATAAGGTTCCTTTACTACCTAGCACATGCGGCGGTGCTGTACGAGCTAACCTGGGCATCGGTGACTGATATGCTCTAATATGCCGACAACATATTACAGAGGATAGTAGCACATTCATGAACGTTAGAAAATAAACAGTTAAACAGTTAATTAACTAAGTACATGTAGTTAATTAACAACTCTGCTGACGTAATAGTCTATGACTGACACGTTTGTCTCGGCGATAAGTTATTTATAACAAAAATATAAACAATTCCATGAATTTCAAAAGTCAGTGTATGATTTGTAGGTTTAAATCACTTAATTTGAAAGATAGCAAAGCATCGCAATGGGTATAATTAAACCAACCCTTGTCTGTATCTCATAGTTTACTTTCTACATGTTCTACTCACATCTTGCAAATAGTCATTGCTGTTTTAAGCAATAGATTTTTTTCTCGCAGCAACTAAAATGCTCGCTGTTTGTTACCATTTTTGCATTTTAAAATATTTTATATTTAAATATTTATTATTAAACATTATGTTCAAAGGAACTTAACCGTTTAATTTAATGCCATACGCTATATTCGTCTAGTTTATAAAATTTGAAATATGAAAGCCATTGAAACGTGAAATGATAGCCTCAGGGGATTTCTTTGTTTGTTTTGTAATTACTGCTTTCAAGATTTTCCGAAAAATTACTAAGAAATTGCAAACAGAATTGAAAGTCTGTGGTCTTAAATTGACTCTCCGTTACCGGGCCCAGTCCCAGTGAGCATATTTGTTGCTACCTACATAATTATCATATATGTAAATTTATGCTATTTATATATCGTATTCCAAACAAATATGTGGTTATGTTCAAACATAATAGTTATTTATTATACTTGTGAGCCTCATTTATAATAATATGTTAACCTCATTTTGTCTTTAGACATGAGAGAATATAAGGAAATTGACTTGACTTTGACTTGGGACAACGTGACAGTTTTCAATTAATAGGAACTTTCAACCGATCTGCATATTGTACATGGAAAACCTGAAGAAATGGAAAAATTAATACATCACTTTTTTCAATTTCACAAATGTTATTAAAAGAGCTCAAACAATATATTGTATTAATTGCATGAAATGTATAATAAAATAGAAATTATTTAGCTTTAATCATTTTTGCGATGTTTCCTAACCCAGTTGTGCACTCAAATCATCTTTTTTTAAATTTGGCACAAAGCAGACGCTAAACTGACGGTACTGCTATTTTATTAAGTGACATATATGCTTAAAAGTAAAATAAGAGACTCAGTTTTCTTGAGGGTCCCCTTCTCACTTTCAAATATAAAAAATATTTAAGTATGTACAACATATTTAGATGTTCGGTGCGCTGTTGGTTCTAATACAAATATGTTTGGAAATAACATTAAGCACATTTATTATGTTAAAACGGATTAAGCCGGAATATATTACTATTATTAGACCAGAAAACATGTTTTATGGTTGAACAGATTTGTTTTCATTAATTACTAAGCAGAAGACTAATCCCAGTCTCAAAACTGGTAGAAACATATTTTAGAGTTATAATTATAAAGTTCTTTTCTGACAACCAGCGTAGATTCTAGCACGAGGAATTTAGATTGAGGAATTAATAATTTGCGAGAAAACCTTCTTCCTGTGACACTTAAACAACAACAACAACAACAACAACAACAGCAGCAAAAGCAAACATCAACACTATGACTAAAATTTATAGTGATTTAATCAAAAGTTACATAATATGTGATTCGTATAAAAAAAGAAATGTGCATATCAGGAATAACCTAAACATGATTACCACATTGATTTTAATACTTCAAGGCTGATAAATTTAAAAGCTAGTCCCAGTGAACAATTCAGTGGTTATTTCGGCTTGCAGTTAAACCCACTGGCACCATTAGCGCTCCTAGCTGCACCAGCAGTGTTCTTTTAACGTTTTTAAAAGCTTAAATATTCTGGTAGCAATACTTACTTGGTTTCTGACTACAACAAATTGCAGTTTAAATTAAAATGCATGCCGTATACTTCGTTTCCGAAATCTTACATTGGGTCGCTATGAGACAACTAACACAGCCTTTTTTTTATATGTAGAAAATCATTTACTCTTATTTCTGTTTAGTCACCTTAGTAATATTAAAATATTCATTTCTCTGTACGATGAGCGTAAAAAGGAATCATATTCTTTAAACGACAAAAACATCTGAGATAATATTTTAAAATAATAAATTGTTAAAAGGAAAACAACACATGGATTTGTTGTAAAAATTTATACGACGCGTTTCGACATATAAGTCTTCGTCAGGTATAATAAACAAAATACGTAACGTCCGCACGTAAATAAAACCGCGCAAAGTAGCGTTAAATGCACAATGTTTTATTTAGCGTAAATAACGACGTTACGCGCAAAAACAGACATAATACATGTGCACAATATAAATAACAAACATGAAATCGTATTTATGTTGAAATAATACAACATCATGACTAAAAAGGACATGGATCATAAGATACAAAATGTTTCAATAGTGTAAGAATATTTTTGTTGAAATTGAAACAAACAATACCCATTTTGTCATGATATAACATAATAGTTTATATAAGTTATTTCATGCTTTACAGTGAATTATAGAATTATAGAATTTTCTCGGTGAAATAAAAGTGGTACCACACTATTTTCCAATTGTGGAATATCACTTTAGGTTTCACTATTTTTGCATACAGGTACCAAAAAAAAAAACAAAAAAAAAACAAAAAAAAACAATCACATAAAATTCCGAACGATAACGCTTAGAAAACGGGCATAAGTATGGATATATATGAAATAAAGACGTAAAGTCTTAAACAAAAAACATTTCATGCACGGTTTACGCAAAATGTTCACTGAAAACATACAATAAAAAGAAAAATAAAGTTTGCTTCCACCATTGAAAAATAGAAACATATTACACCCACAAACCCCGAAACTATGCACCCTCACAAGTGGCTTAGTCACTTGTGAAAATACGAATCACGGAGCCAACCCGGCGAAACACATCAATATCACACACTGGTAAAAACAAACAACCTTTATAACATTTCAAATTACACTTTATATAAACTATTAGTATTTAAACCTTTGGGATATAATGTCTCTAGTTTATGAATCCAAAAAGTTTCACGAAGTAATCTTTCCATGTTATCACTAATAATTTCGATTGGTAAGAAACTAAAATCGTCAAAGCAATGATTTTCATCATTGAAATGTACAACTATGCTAGTAGCAAAAGAAGGATCTGTGAAATTTTTTATGTCAAATTTGTGACTATTCATTCTTTGTGAAACTTTTTGCCGTGTCTGGCCAACATATTGTTTTGCGCATTTTTTACATGTTATAAGATATATTACATCTTTAGTACTACAATCAGCATTACACTTAAGTTTAAACCTATTCGAGTTTACCGAAATTTTAAATTCGTCCGTAATAACAATTTTAGAACAATGAGAACAACGAGGTCTGTTACATTTTTAGATGTGTATGGCAGAGGTGAATCTAATCTAGACTTGACTAAAAAATCTTTGAGATTCTTAGGTCTTTTATAAGCCATTATAGGATTGAAACTATGCAAATATTTTACCGATGTCTTTGGTGAAAGTTTTAGTAAGTCCCAATATTTGTGTAAAATTTGTCCAATATTAGGCAAAGATGTATTATACTCAACAACAAAAGGAATAACATTCTTTTTTTCTTTCACGGTATTGCATAATAAAGCATCATCTTGTGTCATATTTTTTATTTCACTAATAGCGTTATTAACTACAAAATCAGGGTAATTTCTTTCCTTAAAAAAGAGCCGTAATTTTTCAAGTGACTTATCAAACGTTTCATTGTCAGATATGATCCTCCTATACCGCTTAGCCTGGCTAAGTGGTATTCCATTTTTACATGACACAGGATGGCATGATGAATACTCAACAAACTGATGAATGTTAGTATTCTTTACATGTACATCTGTAACAATTTGATTTAAATCATTTTTTATAACATCAACATCTAAAAACGAAACATTAGTTTTGGAAGTAGTATAAGTGAATTTTATATTATTGTGACAATTATTCAAGCGATCTATAAAGTCATGCAGATTCTCCAAAGAATGATTCCATATTACAAAAATATCATCTAAGAATCTAAGCCAAAGAGCCGGTTTTAAGACACATTTTTCCAAAAAGATGTGTTCAAGCTTACCCATGAAAAGAGAAGCATAGCTAGGTGCCATAGCACTTCCCATAGCAGTTCCCATTTTTTGGAGATAATGTTCACCGTTAAATTGAAAGTGGTTATTTTCTAAAACAACTTTTATTAGATCACATATGCTGTCAACAGATAAATTATCCGGTCTATTATTCTCCAAAAAATATCTACAAGCATTAATGCCATCTTCGTGAGGTATATTTGTATACAGAGAAGAAACATCTAAGGTAACTAGATAACTGTTATTATTAATATTAAAAAAAATATATATATATATATAATATATATTTAAAACACATATTTCTAGATTTGTAATAAACAACTCCTGCAAGCATAAACAGTCATAAAGTTGGACCTAGCGTGTAAAGGGAAAGAACTCATGGTCACTTAAAAATGATTTAATGTCAATAATTAGCTTTAAATTTCCGGTACAAAAAAAGAGCTTCGACAATACCTTCCATACGAGGTAAAAATATTGCTATAAAATAAACAGTACTTGCGATTCAATATGGAATTTCCTGTCTTGTTGCTTAAATAAGTTTGTTTAAAATAAATTCTGTTTAGTTCCGCCCATTGTTTTCTCGTTAAGGGCAAATTTTATCTGGGGACCATACGCCGCTGAACATGGAATGGTATTAATTTGAAACTACCACATTGAAAGTTCCATCGTTTGGCGGCGTGGGCAGTAATAAGCATTTCCATTACTGCCCATGAACAGGCTCAATCAAACCAAGCATGCAATATTTTCATATTGTCGTGGGCGAGGATCTTCAAAGTTCCCTTTTCATCTATTTCACAGTAGCGTTGTTTGTGGCGGCTGTAAAAAATATCCCCGTAAATTCAATTAGTGCTGTTATCAGTTACGTCCTTTGAAGGTCGTCGAGAAGGATATTTATGTTCTATGTAAGTAGTGCTTCTAAATTTAGTTTTTGTTTTTAATATTTCGGCCAGTTTAAAGATGGGTGGTTTCAATATCCCAGTCAATATAAATTTGGATATTGTTCAATCACCCCAAAGGATATACTTATTGAATTTTAAATTTTGCCTTTGGCGTTGTCTGTGATATGCAGGATTTATATTCTAAGATCTCTCAAAATTCAATTATGTTTAGTTCGGCCCATTGTTTTCTCGTTTAGGGCAAACCCATTCTTTTATCTGGGGACCATACGCCGCTGAACATGGAATGGTATTAATCTGAAAATACCACATTGAAGGTTCCATATTCACCGCCATATGCATACCATCGTTTGGGATGGATCTTAATTGTACTGTTTATTGATGTAAATATTGAGTTGCGCTCAACCTGGGGCTAGGCGGCGTGGGCAGTAATAAGCATTTACATTACTGCTCATGAACAGGCTCAATCAAACCGAGCTTGCAATATTTTCATATATCCGCGTGATCGAGGGTCTTCAAATTTCCCCTTTCAGCTATTAAAACAAGAAGTCAACTTTGTTTTGTTTGCTCAATTTAAGGATTGAATCGATATCCGATGATCTTCATTTGGGTATGGAAAACAGTTGGGTTGTTTAAAGTGTGTGAAGCCCGAAGGGCTTCAAGCGTACTTTAAACAATCCAACTGTTTTTCATACCCAAATGGAGATCATCAAATATCGATTCAATCCTTTTATTTACACATACAAATACTCTCATTAATACAGACATTAAGAGAAGAATTCTTGATACTACGACATTTTTGTATGGCTGTTGAAACAGCCACGTTGACAACAAAGCGAATGACGGCACGCTTTTTCGCAGCAACTCGTGGCAAAACGTGCGTGCTCGGCGACGTCAAAACATTGTGCAACGTACCATCATAAATTATGATTTGTTAGATAAATAATACGTCATCGTAGAAGACGAAGTTGAAGTGTAAATTTATGAATTTAAACATTTTGGTATGATGTGATCTGTCGTTTTTATTATATCTTATAAGGCACATCTTTCCGAAGTAATGTTGGAGATGTTTTTATATTTCCGCAAATTTCTGCTTAATGTAATGATTTTAGTCTTTGACTGTTTATTGAATAGAATTTTAAAATGCTATAATTATATAATATTTCCTAAGAAACCCACAAATCGCTTTAGACAACTTACCTCGAGAACGTCGAAGAGTCACGTCGCAAACGTGTCAAGGTCGCACTTTGGATTGTTTAATCTCTTTTTTTTCGAGTCCCTTCACGGGTAACCCCATTTATTCAATACTACACAGATAATAATATAAAAACCATGATAACATCAAATAACATTCATAGCAATAAATATCCGTTTGAGTCAATTCGTTCCGGTTCAAATTCGAATTCAGATTTAATTCAATTTAGTTTAGTTAATTTTATTTATTCAATTTCTATCGATTCGATCAGATTTGTTCCAAGCGGATTCATTCATTCATTCATTCATTCATTCATTCATTCGATCATTTATTATTAACAAATACCCAGTGAAGCATTCGACCTTACACGAAACGAAATAGTAAGAACGAAGCAGTGAGAATTTGTGTAGCAAAATTGCTAGGATAACTTATGTCAATGTTGACCGGGAATTGAAGAAAAATAGTATTGTATCACATCATTTCTATATTGCCATATGTACCATTTGGTTTCAAATATAAGTGTATTTATAACATTTGAGAACTTATGCGGATTGTATCCAAGCGCTATGTTTTGTGCAGAAAATGTTACATATGAGAGTCCTATAGCGCGAAATGCCCTGTTAATAATACGATAAGATTCTTCCCAGAACGGTTTAACTTTTTCACAGTCACAGAATAAATGTATTAGGTTTTCGCGATGTGTTTTGCATAAAGTGCAAAGACCGTTCGACAGGCCCATTAAATTTAACCTATGTAAAAATCGCGTTGTGAAGAAATTTCCATTGAAATGTTTTTGCCTTTATAGAAGCATATGAATCTAAACAATTTTTCCAGATATGCTGCCAGTTAAAGTTTGGGTCAAGGTTGAGGCGTGCCTCCCACCTTCTCTCTGTATGTAATTTAGATTGATTATTTAATCAATACACCTGGGTTATTATCAATTTTGACCGCAGTTTGTTGTATTTTATAAATTCTCCTCTAACATCTGAAAGTTTTAAGAATGATATTGACATTGTAGATCGTTCGTCGAAAGATATGTTGGTCGCTAAAATATCAGTATTAGTTTTTGGAATGCTAGATCGTAAAATTTCCCATTCATGAACCCAATTTTGTTGCAAATTTATCTGTAATTTATTTAATAGCTGGATATCACTTATGAAAGTATTTTTTCCCTGTCCCATATATCACAAAGTTGTTTGATGTCACTTTTTTATAAACGATTTTAATAACGGCTTGTTCCTTTATTTTATTTTGTGATTCCCGAAAAGCGACACATTTACGCAAAGGATTAAACGATTTCAGAAATGTACTCCAATTGCTTAATGCGTATTTATAGTACCTGGGCATGGGTTGTCTGACAGTTATTCTTTCCAAGCAAGACAAATGGCATAGAAAGAAATTTTGATTTAACAGCGAATCGACAGTTTTAAAATAATGTTTACCAATTATATTCCAATTTTGTACCTCTGAATGAATGAGTTTGTACACCATTTTGATCATATTTGCTGATACTATATCCGAGACTGAGAAAAGGTTTAAACCTCCTGAATATTTTGGTCGTTTTAAGTTAACTGCCGATATTAATGCACGTTTTTCTTCCCATATAAAATTTGATATTATTTTGTCAATTTCTTTGCAATATTTATCGGGAATGCAGCGCGTTTCTATTTCAAAGTTGATTACTGAATGCACGAACGTTTTAATTATTAACACTTAACCATTTATTGATAGACTTCTAGATTTCCAGACTTGAAGACAAGATTTAATTTTAATTATTTTATCGCGCCAAGGATTTTCATCATCTTTGTTATATCCGTGACATATACCTAGGGTTTTTACATAATTTTTTGTCCAGCTAATATCCTTAAATTTTGGGTTTACATTTTTAAGAGATCCATTGAATATGCCTTTTGTTTTCTTTTTGTTCACTTTGGCTCCTGATGCTTTTTCATAAATAGATAAATCGTCAAAAGTATATGGCAGAGATAACTGGTTTTTAGCGAAGAGTTGCGTATCGTCAACGTATTGATTTATTTTTGCTTGTGCCGATCTTCCATCGATTATTGGTAATTGAATGCCTGCAATATTTTGATTGCTTCTTACCTTGCAGGCCATTGGCTCGGCTTGAATGATGTAAAGGAGAGGAGCAGTATATGATGTAAAGGAGAGGTTGTTTAATCTAATAAAGCATAACTTTTGTGTTATAACTGAAAATAGCTCAGACCACTGCTGTCAAATTCTTTTATTTTCAGTTCCGCCCATTGTTTTCTCGTTTAGGGCAAACCCGTTCTTTTATCTGGGAACCGTACGTACCTTTCATGGAATGGTGTAGATGTTCACCGTCATATGCATACCATCATCTGGGATGGATACAAATTGTTATGTTTACTGGTGCGAATGATATTGTGTTGCTGTCAACCCAGGGCTCAATCTAACCGAGCCTGCTCTTTGAGGAAACACAATAAAATTAAATAACGGGACTTCAGCAAAACTTTACAAAACTGCTTACCAATCTTGTTTTATCTATAAAAAGGCAATGTTAATTTTTCCGCGTTATTTATAAAAAAAAACATTTATAAATTCAAACAGAAAGGTTACCAACATGATTTTCTACAGCGCGATGCATGCTTGGGGATTAAACCATTTGCAGTTGATCACTATGCTTACCACTTTGGTTGCACGACGGTGCTTGGAGTTTAAGTGTTTTTGAAGGTTTAATATATTTTAAATCGTAAAAGAACATAGAAGCTCTATTTGTTTCTTTTTCCCCTGTCATCGTGTTCTTGCTGATTTGAATGATCTGGTCTCGGTTAGATCATTGAGTACCCACCGTTTTGCTTTGCAATGTTATAAGCTTCTTATGGTTTATATGTTTGTGTGTTTTTGCATGCAACACTGTCGAGCTGAAGGGTGGATTGGAGTAAATTCAACAAGACAACTTGTGCTTCTTTGTTCATACGAGAACTTGATGGGGCAAGTGTCAGGTTGGTGCACCCTTGAACCTGGTTTTAAAACCCTCAGTGGCAAATTATTTTGCCACTGATCTATCCATGGCGGTAACCCCAAGGGTTCTTTTTTCGTTAACTGTTTGCGGCGTCTTATAATTTGATATGCATTATAATTGATTGTACATGCTCTCTTTTCATCTCTTCTTTTTCGCTGCGTGGGTAGGCTGTGTTTTAGTGTGGCGATTCCTGATATGCATATTTCACTTTTTATCTAAATGAAAAGGAATCAAAAGAACGACGTCAAATATAGGAACTTACAAAAGTGTTCATATTAATGAAAAGGAATATCACACATAAGCTCATACAACAGTAGAGGGCTTTAAGGTGAAAATTGTGGGTTATCTTGTTTACTGAACAAAGCTTTTATATCCCGCCTGGTATTCCTTGCGAACTTCAAAACGTTTTCAAATACAGTTATCATTTCTGCAACCAGAGCACATATCGGAACTTACAGGAGCGATCATATTAATGGAAAGGAATATCGCACTAAAGTTCGTACAACAGTAGAAGTCTTTTAGGTTAATATTGGCGGATATCTTGAATTTTACCGTGGCCGAATGGTTATATTGTCAGAGACTGGCCTAATTTCAAAAGAGTCCTCTCAATGGCTTACGAAAACATCCTAACGTAAATACAAACACAAATACAAATTTTATTTTAAGTCGGTAATAGTGAACAATAAATAACACAGGCTGTACAGGGCTGAAGGTTATAAAACTGAGATTGGAAACCAGTCTCAAATCACAAGCATCTGATTGGCTGAAAAGGCGACTGATTAGAAACTGGGTTCCGTGCTCAATTTTATAACATTGGGCACAGTTTATGACAGATATCAGTATTGTAGTGTTTTTTATTGTTGTTTCTGTGTCGTCATGCGTATACATTTAACAAGCAATACATTTGTTTTCTAGTACGTAAAATATTAAAATACATAATTCATGTTGACACTACCAACAAAACAATTAGAAATCGGACTTAAAACAAAAGTTTAGAATCTTTGTGGACAAACAGTAATGTGGCGAATGAAAACATTAAGAAAGATACACTTAAAAATGGTATTGCACGGAACATAACTTTCGGTTTGAAGTCAAAAAATATTATTGTACTACTTAAAATTTCTGATATTGTTTCGACAGATGACCGCAAACAATGTAAACAAGTGTTTACGAGATACCTATATCATTTTTCTAAACGTTTTAAAAAGCCATTCCAGAATTCCTGTGCAAACGGTATTTCATTTTTGTGTGTGTCTGTTCTATGTAAATAAAGCATTTTTTCAAACAACTTGAGCAGACAAACTTAAATACAGCCGCGTGACACTATATTTCTTCACTTTCATTGGTCTGCAAGTGGGAATTAATGTCGAGTTTTGAAAAGTTACATCAAAGTGTTTTGACTTCAAACCGAAAGTAAAACCCGGAGGTAAGTTTTCCTTTAATTTCTTGAAAACCCTAATATTATTTTGACCAATTGGCACTTAACATTTTAGACCAGCATTTACTTTTTTCAGGTATGAGTTCCTTTGGTATATTGTTCACGAATTTCAGAGTTCTCATGCAAACTGGGTTTCTTTTATTTTAGTATGTGCTTGGTAATTAGAAAATGAATTAGACTAAAGTGAGCTTGCAAACATTAACTACATCTTTAGCTAAAACATTTCTTTTATAAAATGTAGGTGTCAAAAGTATTTCCCCCGAAGTTCATTTTTGAAATTTTGGCCAGTTTACGCCATTTGCAATGTTTGCGACACCTGAATCACGACAGGAGATAAAGCTTTGTGGATCGTTAAGCTATTGCGCCTTTCGCCATTGCTGCCATAGACAAAAAAGAAATATAAAAAATCTCTCAAACCAATGTTATTAATATATGTTTAGAACAGTAAAGAAAAATAGTTAGAGCCCCAAAAACCCCTAACATTCTATTTGCCTTTTATCACAAAAACGAAGCAACACTAAACACCAATTTAAATGTCTTGTTGAGTAATGAGGTACTGACAACGATACCTAATGTCCTTTGGTCTAACAAATGTACACAATGTGTGTTATTTGAAAAAGTGTGTTTGACCTTCAATTTCCTGGTCGCGAAAATGGATGACCTAAAAATAAAAATGTTGATTTCTCTCTTCACAATTGAAAGTTCTTTTCGAGGACCTTAGATAATGTTGTCAGTATCATTTCACACATGTTGACATTTGAATTGTTGTGATGTGTTGCTTCCTTTTTGTGATAAATTGCAAATAGAATTTTAGGGATTTGTTAGGTCTAACAATTTTTCTCTACCGTTCTAACTTTTCTTAGCATATGCAACATAATCATACACTTATAGAACTTATTTGTGCAAAATGTGATGGAAGTACATTGCGCCGTTTGAGAGATTTTTTTGATTTTTTTATTTTGTCTATGGCAAAGCAATGGCGAAAGGCGCAATATCTTCAAGTTTTTAGTGTGCTCTATATAAGTTGTCTTTATTTCCATTATAGATTGTATAAAGAAAGTAAGGCGCAGCAAAGTTCATTTCTGGATGGAACTTAAAAAATAATTTCGCACAACAATACCAGTTTATAATTAACCTGGGAAAAAAATTCTATACAAAAATGCACTATACGAATATGAAATAAATGGAATTGCAACACCCAGATTACACAGTCAGGAAAACAAAAAGTTAAGAGGAAAAGAGAGCATGTGTTTATAAGAAGATCGATTTCCAATAAGACACAACAAACACTCAACGCAAATGAGAACCTTTAGGGTTAACGCCTTGGAACGGTCAGTGCCAAAACAATTTGCCAATGGACGTTTGAATGTTACGAAAATGAATAATGCAATGAGTAAATGTAACGAAAATGTATAAATAGAGGAATATTACATTTGTTTCAATGAAACATTGAGTACCGTAACATAAATTCTCACGGATGCCGCAACAACGAGTGCAGAAAGAAAATAAAAAATTTAGAGTCATCCCAGTGATCCACGTCCGATACTTTTATGGCTAACAGAGCATGTTTTTGTGTCATTAACAAAGTCTTTTAAGGTGAGAAAATATATTTTGACAACTGGTTAAAATCTTGTTACAACAACAATAACAACAACAACAACTAGGTATCTGAAGTAGACTTAAAGTCCGAACTCTTTATATGTCCCTGCAGTAGTTACTTCCCCTTACATGTCGCTATTTCTACTAGCTATTCATTCATAATAAAGATTCAATTTCAGAAAAGCTGAAATTGACATATTTTATTTAAATATTATATATAGCGATAAAAAGACGGAACAACGGTACGTCGCGTGAAACGTAAACGGTTGTGGGGAGGAGGAGTCATTGTGCTGATTTCATTCAAACATTTCATAGTCTTGAAGCGGTGTCTCACAATGGGATAGACCACTTGGGGGATTGACCAGGTAAGAAAGACATGTTTAAATCGGATTCGGATAGGTGATTGATCTCAGTTAAGTATCTCTGCATACCAGTGTTAAGAGGTTTGATATGTACGTCTGTACGTATGTACAATCCAATCCAAGACAATAATTTTAGAAATGTTTGAGTAACATCAACAAGCAAGGTTTGAATCTTTAGGTTTTGTAAGGAGCTGTTATTGGGTTGTCCTTGTGGTCACTGGATCAAGGTCACAGTCTTTGTACAACACAAACTTGAGACATGTTTAAGATATCCTCACCGAATATACGATGTAGGTAGCCTGTGTTGAGACCTTGCTTGGGATTGTATTTGGGGTCACATGCGTCAACCTCATAGTCAGTTCCTTAATATTAGTCATTTTCGTTATTATATGGTCTTGTTAAAATGAGAATGACTTTCATAGAACACCGTCTTTGAAAGCTGGGGAAATATGATCAAATTGACTACATTGCATATGCTTCTGACAGCCTTCTAAATGCACAATAGAGACAATTCTAGTTAAAATAATATATTCTTCTAATACAATGTCATATGATTGTAATTTCCATACTACAAACACTCTTTAAGATAGAAGCAGCATACAATTTCTAATGATAATAGTCATTTAATTTGAATAAAATCTTTATTCTTGAATTTATTCATAGTTGCTTTCAAGTTTCTAAACGGTTGGGTTTAGTTCATCAAGAAAACTTGTACCTGTTTGTTCTAATGAGAACTTGTTTGGGCAAGTGTGCGATTGGTGTATTCTAGAATCTGGTTTAAACCCCACAGTGGTCAAAAGGTTTTGCCGCTTAAAGTTCAAATGCGGTTACCCGTCAGCTTCGTTCATTGTTTGTGGGGAAATTTTTAAAGTGATCACTTTATAAAACCATCACCCATTTTCTCTCTACTTTTTGGATGTGTGAGAACGGTGTGGTTTCCGAATGTGGATATTCCAGATACCATAATTTCTCCTGATGGGTGTCTATAACACCAAGCTTGGTTTGTTTGAAATACTTACAATCATATAGGCCACATAAATATTATTGCTTGTTTTTGAAAGCAAATAGATCAAACTAGTATATGAACCTTATAACGTTAAAGCGTGAAATAATAAATGACAAAAATTTCACAAAACATTTCGGACCATTAACGATTCGAATAATGTCTACTTCTTTCGTGTTATGATCGTTTCGTTTTCATTTTAATAAACAAATCAATAAATCAATAAACAAAAATAACTACTGCTTTATTTATTTATTATCAAATTTTATATTTACCCATCTTCTTGTATTATATTTCAATTTAAAATCAATTCAACTACATGCATAATAATATCTTTTTACCACGGTTTTCATAAGAGATGCGTGAAGTTAGCGGCCTAGCGGCCTGGCGGCGTGAAGTTAGCGGCCTGGCGGCCTAGCGGCCTGGCGGCGTGAAGTAAGCGGCCTGGCGGCGTGAAGTTAGCGGCCTGGCGGCCTAGCGGCCTAAACTTAAATATTTATCATAATTTATGTTTATCTTTAAAACGTCTTGAAATCGATTTTTACAGCATGCAATGTACATTTCAGGGATGATTAGGTGAAATATCAACAAAAACTAGCTTTGATTTTTTTAAGTTTTCGAAGCCTGGCGGCCTAGCGGCCTGGCGGCCTGGCGGCCTAGCGGCCTAAACTTAATATTTATCATAATTTATGTTTATCTTAAAAACGTCTTTAGTTCGATTTTTACAGCATGTCATTTACATTTCAGGGATGATTTAGTAAAATATCAACAAAAACTAGCTTTGATTTTTTTTAAGTTTTCGAAGCCTGGCGGAAGGACACTAATTTTAATTACAGATATCAGGATATCAAATCAAAACAATGGAGCATAAAACATAAAGATTTTGGTTAGTTGACGCACATTTTTAAAAACACCCATAATGTAGTTAGACGACGGCACCACACATTTACACTTTCGAAAAATTGTCATCTTTATTTTTTTCGCAGGTCTGGACTTACATGCTCCTGTAGGTACATGTAATCAACGAGAACAGTATTGATGCTTTTCTTAAGTTTGCTTTTATAAATAAATATTTCACAAAAACATAACAAAATGAATCAAGAGGAAAGACTTACTAATCAGTCCATGACTGAACATAGTTGAAGTTTAAAAGCTGGACCGGTTTCCGTTGAACAACCCGAAAAGTTGCGTGTGCTCCCATTCCCTTTAAAAGGTGAGCTACGCCCTGTGTGACATTTTTATAAAGAAATGAATTCATTATCAATTTCTCCGTAACTTCAATAAAGTAATCAAATATACTCAACAAAAAATGAAAATCGGCAGTTTTTTACTTCCCAGAACTATTTGATACATAAACAAAAACTTTAATTTGAACACACATTAAATTAACAGCAAAACATTGGTTTCACGTACCAGAAAAATTAAAAAGCATGCACAAGTTCTTTTTTTTTTCAATCACAAATTCACAAGTCTTTAAGCTTATTCCCGAAAAAAACTGATTTCTTACTCTTGTTTGACATACGTTTAACTTAATACAAAATACAAAAAGTATTTTCCATTATTAAAGAATTTTACTTTTGATTTCTTTATTTCTAATTGTTCGCCTATAGAAATCAACAAGCTAAATTTCAGTACTCTCGCTAGCAACAATGTTTGTTTCGCTGATCTCAAAGTGTGGTATAAATATTTATGGCGGTCACTGTCCGAAAGGTTAGCATTACACGAGTTTTTTTCTGTATAAAACCACCAAATGTTTCAACATAATGCGAGAAAAAGAAGCGTTAGAAAAAAGGAAAGAACCAGCATATACGAAATAGCTGAAACCTAGTCATTTCATTAAGACTGATCAAACGCGTCAACAAAGTATTTTTAATTCCGTAAGCTGCTCTTTTTTTCTTTGTGTCGCTTATATACTAAACTTTCAACGCAACACTTAATTTTCCTGATTTTTTTTATTTCGCACCATAACAAAGTTCATATAATATTCTGCGCTGTTGTGTAAGATGTTTGGTTCGTTATATTATGTCCTCTTTCCTCAGATACAAGAGAAATAGCATTTCATTTATTCGTGTTTCTTTCTATTTGTTAAAACAAGTTTTTCAACAACGGTGCAATATAAGGTTTTGAATTATGTTCGCCTAGTTTACTGCGCCATACTGCCGGCATGAGAATAACATTCCATGTAAAACAAATGTCTATCACTGTAAGACAGTACTTATTTTAAAACTGTAAGTAAAAGGAAGTGCACGACTATGCGCGCTTATTGAGAGGGCGAGACATAAATTAAAGTTGCAGCGCTTAACCCCCTACCCCTCCTTCCCGAACATTTTTATCCCTATATACATGTACATAAATACACCGGTACGGGTTTTATCGCGTGTGCGACCAGTGTAGCACCAGTAAGCTGGGAAATTCTTGTCGTCTTATAAAGATCTGCACTGGTCGCATTCTACTGAACCTAAAAGCGAACAGTGTAGATCCTGATCAGACGGATGTGCCAGCTGATCTGGATCAACATTGTCCGCCCATGGAATTACAGCTATATCTCATTAAGTAAAGGGTTAACTGCAGGGGGCGTGTTGTTTTAATTGCTGTACTTAAGTCAAAAGCTTGCATTCCGTTTTTAAAAGAAAAACGGTATTTGCACCTTTAATTATTATTACAATGGACAAAACCATGTAAAATAAAAGTTTTTAAGTCGTGTTTGAACCTTCATAACGAACCTTGATTGAAGCAGAATCGGTAATTTCAATCATATATGTATGTTTTTTCTTTCCAAATAAAAACAATTATCATATTGTGCTGGAATATATTAATCAAATTAAATACTGTCAGAATAAATATTATTTGTTTGCCGCCAAATTCCTTTTATGATGCCTTTTACGCCAACGTTTGCATAAGGGATACGGGAAAAGGTGTACGTAATAACGCAAAAACAAAGTCGGTGATCCCCCTTTTTTATTTGTCAAATATTTTCAAAATAAAATATATAAACGAATTATGCAAACAAATCAAAATGTTATTGATCAGATATTTTGCAATTCCGAAACAAGCGACGAAAATTAGTAAAACTCCACGTCATTTTTCAGGTCGAAACGGCGCTTTTCAGCGACGTCACGCGTAAATCTTTGGTGAAAACTCATGAAAGTTACATCAGAGGAAAGAGAATTTGATTCTGTACAATATTATCAATACAGAAAACGGAACATTTGCAATACATTAAAGTTACAGCAGAAAACATTCAGTTACGGTTCTTTTGACGTCATGTCCAAAAACTGCTGTCAGTGGCCATCTTTGAAGACCTGTATCTTTGAGACAAAATAAAATATTTTTACAAAATATTATGTTCAATATCGGAAATATGATCAATTAACTGCATGCAAATTTTCATTAAAATACGCGAGAGAGAGAGAGAGAGAGAGAGAGAGAGAGAGAGAGAGAGAGAGCTTAATCTTTATTTCAAAATGGTTTAGGATGAACAAATTAATATGTTAAATTTATAACGATGTTTATGAACTAAAAATATTTTGAGTTTCACTCTTTTCCTAAATATAGAGGTTTTTACAGACATTTTTACACAACAATGATTATGATGATTTATAGTGAAATGTAAAAAAATAAATGCATTAATTATATATGCCTATTACGTTTAAAAGTCAGTTTACATGATGAAAAATCCCTACAAACATTCATTTCCTCGTTAAGACATGATCTGCTGCGTATGTGTCCACAAAATTTGCGTGACTGCGGAAAACATGCGCGACTTTTTTATACAGTGACCAACTTTGAATACCGTTATATTTTTCTCCGAGCTTCGAGTGATAGTAACAGAACAGATTGTATCCTGTGTTGGAAGTAAATAAAGTTTGAAACATTCACTGTATTTTTGTTCGACACGCTCATATAATGTCAAGACTCCATAATTTCTAAAAGATTAATTTCTAAAAGATTTTGACAATTTACTTAGTTGTTAAAACATGAAAGCTAGTTTTTGTTGATATTTTACTTAATCATTCCTGAAATGTATATTGCATGCGGTAAAAATCGATTTCAAGCCGTTTTAAAGATAAACATAAATTATGATAAATTTTAAGTTTAGGCCGCTAGGCCGCCAGGCTTTGAAAACTTAAAAAAATCAAAGCTAGTTTTTGTTGATATTTGGCTTATTCACCCCTGAAGTGTACATTACATGATGAAAAAATCGATTTCAAGACATTTTTAAGATAAACATAAATTATGATAAATTTTAAGTTTAGGCCGCTAGGCCGCCAGGCTTCGAAAACTTAAAAAAAATCAAAGCAAGTTTTTGTTGATATTTCATTTAATCATCCCTGAAATGTACATTGCATGCTGTAAAAATCGATTTCAAGACATTTTTAAGATAAACATTAATTATGATAAATTTTAAGTTTAGGCCGCCAGGCCGCTAGGCCGCCAGGCTTCGAAAACTTAAAAAAAATCAAAGCTAGTTTTTTTATATTTCACTTAATCATCCCTGAAATGTACATTGCATGCTGTAAAAATCGATTTCAAGCCGTTTTAAAGATAAACATAAATTATGATAAATATTAAGTTTAGGCCGCTAGGCCGACAACTTCACGCCGCCAGGCCGCTAGGCCGCCAGGCCGCTAACTTCACGCCGCCAGGCCGCTAACTTCACACATCTTTTCATAAGTCGTCTTACAAAAAAGTTTACCTTTGCTACGTTATCCAATGCACTGTTCAAAGTGCACTTGTCCAGACTTGCCCCCGTCATTTCCAAATTCTTACCGCGAATTTTGATTTGAATAACGCTGTTTTGAAAGGTTTGATGTTCATTATCAACAAGAAAAAGACATTCTTGATCAAATTTGAAAAAAAAACAGAATCGTAACACGTAATCAGTATTGAAACGTTCGTGTATAACAATAAAAAATCGAAATTAATGATTGTTATTGTAAAATATATAAGGGATAACCCTATTCCTATTTCCGTAAAAAACGAATGGGTTTTCTATAATGTAAATAAATCTCAAAATTATTTCACTGACTAATATGATGTAAAAACAACTTAATTTCCTTATGTCTCAAAGTAAAACATTCATGTTATTCAAAAACGGCGTTAAATATTTCCCTTCTCACATAGCGATCGATATTCTTTCGAGCAATCGACGTCATGCCAAGAATACGCGTAATTTTCTTTATAAAGTACGACACAGTTTTCTTGTTTAGTATCCAGTGTTGCCTGGTTCTGTCCCCAATCAAAGAATGTAGCATTTTTTTGTGTATCGATCCATCGCCAGGTTCGTGATTCATACTTATCAGTCAAACCAAGCCAGAAGGTACCGCCATCTGAAAAAAAAATAACAATCATGACTATTTATTCTAATACTTCATAACATAAAAGTAGGCCTTCAAAGTCATTTGTCATGAATATTGTAATATATGTTCAATAACGTTTATATATCTGTGTTTCTACTTTTCATGTTTCATATTGTAATTCATGCTCTTTTCTCGTGTTTTATCGTCTCCTTATTTAATAGTATATAAGTTATATTTCCTTACCTGTTTGTATAATGTTAATTGTTAATTTCACAGAAATGCGGAAATAAGGAGAATTTATAGAGAGAGATGTTTTATTGCAAATAATAAGCTGAATACTCCACAGGAAAATTTATCTCATATAGTCTTTTTTAAGTATTATAAACATTTCCAAAAGAAATAATTACAAACATGGGTATAACCTACAGCTAAGGTTATTTAGCAACGACAACTACAGAAAGGAACAAACAAAAACAAACCAAAACTCGCATACACGCAAAACATCATTCGTTAACAGTGCGTGATGGTTGAGCTCTTTGAGCTCTTTGAGCTCTTTGTTTATGAATTTTAAAAGCATTATAAACAAATGAAGCTAAGTTTTTTACTAATTTAGGATTGTCTGATGATAAATATTCAATTAATTTATACATGTTAGGCCTAGTGTAATAATAAGTAGGTATGAATCTCTTTCTAATGTTATTGTATAAATAACATTCAAAGAGAAAGTGAAATTCATCTTCCAATTTTTGACAATATAAACATTTTCTTTCATTAATAGGAACACTGACAGGTCGGTGCCATCTTCCCACTTCAATTTGTAATCGATGAGAAGCCACTCTGAGTCTTGTTAATGCATACCTGTATTTTGGTATATTTATAATGTTCAAATATTGTTTAAAACCGAAAGTATTAAAGTTTCTGTAAAATATAGCTCTACTAGAGTCTGTCAATCTTGCATTCCAATTTTGTATGAATGTGTCATTTATACGTTGTTTGAGAATAGATAAGAACAAAACATGATCACCAACAGTTTGTGATAGCCATATTTCGTTGAAACCCAATTCGTACAAAGTGTTTCTTACCAGTGCAGCCCAATTAATTTTATTTGGTCTAGCCTCAATATCATTTAAAATCATTTTGTAAACTGCCGATGTGTATTTCCTTTGAGAACCGTTTATTATTTTTATCCAATACTTAATTATTTGAAAAAGACGTCGTGACTGATAATTTATCCTGCCTAACTCTCCATATATGAAATCATTTTGGGTCGTTACCTTAACGTTAAGAATTGATTTACAAAATTGAAGATGAACTCTTTCGATTTGTGAAGCTTGACAGAAACCCCATATCTCACCGGAATAATTGAGAATGGGAGAGATCAGCTTATCAAACAACTCTAGAAGATGCTGAGTACTGATTTCAATAAATTTAAATAAATACCCTTTGAGTTTAAAAACAGCTTTTTGAGCCTGTGAAGCCAACGTTTTTTTGGGCATCTGAAAATGAACCACCTGATGTAAATACTACACCAAGATAGCAAAACCTGTTTACAATCTCCAATGCCTTGCCGTCATACGAAAAGACCAAGTCTCGGGGTAAAAATCCACCTTTTCTAAATATGATAACTTTTGTTTTATCTTCGTTCACTTTAAGTTTCCATCTATTACAAAATTCGTACAAAATGTCTAAACCTTTCTGTAAATCATTTGGTGTTTGAGACAAAATAACAATATCATCAGCGTATAATAATAAAAATAGTCTAAGTAACCCAATGTCGACTCCTTTGAAACCATTCAATATGAGCTCTTCTTCTAAGTCATTAATACTTTCAAATACACGCAACCGTCAATTTGTTTATCTCCAATAAATTTATCTTCGGCTACTTCCGTCAATGTGACCGGTTTGCAAAGTGCACAATGTACCCATTTATTTAAAAATAATTTAAAAATAAAATTGTCACCTATCAAATCTCATATTCTTAAAAAATATAACATTTCCACGCCTATAAAACTAAACGACGGAAGACGCAGATCGTATCCTTTTATATACAAGTGTAATTTAAAGAGGTGTAGGTGCTGTAGTTTTTTTAAAATGTAGCTCGACTATAAAATCAACTGTTAATGGAAGAACTTTTTCAGTAAATATTAATTCAGATATTGATTGACAAACAGATAATATAATTTATGTTTTAACTTGAAACGCTTTAAATTGTGGCATTCAATATGTAGGACAGACGGGACGCCCTTTGAAAACACGTTTTAGTCAGCACTGTACTAAAATACGAAACAATAATAAAATCAATACATATTTATATAAACATTTTAAACAATCAGGCCACACTTTAAAACACGTTAGTATTCAACCTGTGGAAAAAATTATATTTGATAACAGTGCTTCAAGAGCATTTAAAATTAGAGCAAGACTTGTTTCAGAAGATAATTGGATTAAAAAACTACAAACTCCTTATCCACTTGGTTTAAATGATAATATTTATCAAGAAGGCAACATTTCAAAAAACCCTGATTTTGACATTTTTGGATTGCTTCAAATACGAAAACGAAAATCGAGGTCACATGGGATAAGGACTAATGGTAACATCAAAAGAAAATCACGTGTTCATTGTTCTATTCATGACCTTCAAAATATTTAAAAACATTCTGGAAGACATGCTATGCTGTCGCGTTTAGCTTCTCTTTCTATTTCAAGTTTACAAAAAGTGGATAAGGAAGCCGATGATATTGTTATTAGAACTCATCCACTTTATGAGGTTGCAAGCCTTTCTCAGTGTTACACTCGGCATGTTCTAAGACCACATATTGACTTGGAATCTATCACCAAAGACATTTCCTTAAAATTTCATTTTTAAATAAAGGCATAGATTTTATTGACCTTCCAAGTATATTTAAAGATAAAAATGTTGAATCGGCTATACCTAATTATTTCAAGAATACTGAAGCACCCATCGTTTGTTACAAATATAACAAGCCTATTAGAAACACAATTTTCAATTACAACAAAATTACCTCGGATTTACAGATTGTTGAAAACACACCATTATCTTGAGACTGTTCTAATTCAAAATTTTGCTATCAACCTGCCGGTCATATCGTTACAGGGGATCTAAATGTTATCAAAGACTTTAGAATCCGCAATTTAATTTCAAAAGGTCCAAAATACAGAATTCCATCGGACATCGACTTTCATACCTGTCGTGCGGAAATTGCAGAGTCTTTAAACTCTTTTTGCAATAAATGGTGTAAACGAGAACATGCTGAGCCTAATGCTCTTTCAAACTGGAAAAAACAAATATTCAAAATAATTGACACTCGTATATCCTTCTATAAAAGAAACATAGCTTTACTACCACCTCGACCTCGTTTTAACTTTCGTCATTTGAAAAAAGGTATTCAAGATTTTCACAACAAATTTGTTTTAACACCTGCTGATAAGGTTTCAAATAATGTTATTATAGTGTGACGTATACACTATATAAATGTTCAAACTGAAGAGCTTAATAGCACTAATGCTTATACACTGACTTCTTCATCTTAGAGGGATATTGTTACTGCACACACTCTACAAATTACAAAATTTAGAATCAGTGTTGAGCCTAAACAAAACAAAGTACCTACTATGTATTGGTTGCCTAAAATGCACAAAACACCGTACAAAGCAAGATTTATCGCTAACTCTAGTTCTTGTACTACAACAAAGTTATCCGTGCTCTTAACATCTTGTCTTACAGCTATAAAAGAACATGTAATTAGGTATTAAGAAAAAGTTTTTGAAACTACTGGCAAAAATTTATTTTGGTCTATAAAAAATTCAAATGACGTTTTGAAGAAACTTAAATCAAATAATTTTCAGGCGCTCTGTTTGTCTACATATGATTTTTCTACCTTGTATACTTCTCTCCCTCATAATTTAATAAGAGACAAGCTAACCAGTCTCACTGAAAAAACTTTTGCTAGAGAAAATAAAACATTTATTGCTTGTAATGAACATAGGGCATTCTTTACAGATGGTTCTTATGATAATTATACTTCATGGACCTGTCAAGACCTTATCCAGGCGCTCACATTTTTATTGGATAATATTTATTTGAGATTTGGTACCTCTATTTATAAACAAGTAATAGGCATTCCAATGGTTACCAATTGTGCACCCCTTGTTGCTGATCTGTTTTTATACTGTTATGAAAGAGATTTCATGTTATCTCTTTCTACCGAACATCAAGATGATATTATTACAGCTTTTAACAACACCTCGAGGTACCTTGATGGTTGATTAAATATAGATAATAACCATTTTCCATCACTGGTTAATAAGATTTATCCTAAAGAACTAAAGCTTAACAAAGCGAACACTTCAGAAAAGCAAGCAAACTTCCTTGATTTAAATCTATCCATTGAAAATGGTTACGTCACTACTAAAATTAATGATAAAAGAGATGATTTTAATTTTAATATAGTAAATTTTCCGTTTCTAGACGGCGATGTTCCTCGTGCAACTTCTTACGGGGTTTATATCTCACAGCTTGTTCGCTTTTCAAGAGCTTGCAACGATGTGAATGATTTCAATGAACGTAATCTTTGCATTACAGAAAAACTTTTAAAACAAGGTTATCGGTATCACAAATTAAGGAAAACCTTTTGCAAGTTTTATCGCCGATATCATGATCTAATTCATAAATACAGCTGCAGTTTAAAATCACTATTGCAACAAGGAATTTCACAGCCATTTTTTTATGGAGATTTAATTTATAAACTTATGAAGATAAAAGGCGATGTTAATTTCTCCCGGTTATTCGTAAAAACCATCTGTAAATTTAAAAAGAAAGGTTACCAACATGATATTTTACAGCGCTCTGCAGGCCTGGTGATTAACCCATCTACAGTTGATCATCATGCTTACCTCTTTGGTTGCACGACGGTGGCAGGGGTGTAAGAGTTTATGAAAGTTTATGGGGAAATCTTTTCTAAAAAGGACCTAAAAGCTCGATTTGTTTCTTTTATCCCTGTCATCGTGTTCTTGCTGATTTTACTCCAGGTGCTCTGGTCTCGGAAAGATCATTGAGTACCCGCCCTTTGGCTTTGCAATGCTATTAAATTCTTATGTTTATATGTTTGTATGCTTTTGCATGCAACATTGTTGAGCTGATGGGTGGGTTGGAGTTGTTTCACCAAGACAATTTGTACTTGTTTTGTGATACGAGAACCTGTTGGGGCAAGTGTGAGGTTGGTGCACCCTAGAACCTGGTTTAAACCCCCAGTGGCAATTTGTTTTGCCACTGACCGTTCCAAGGCGGTATCCCCAAAGGTTCTCTTGTTTATTTATTGTTTGTGGCGTCCTATTTGAATTGACATACATATATAAAACATGCGCTCTCTCTTCCTCTCTTCTTTTTCGCTGCGTGGGGAGGCTGTGTTTTTTTAGTGTGGCGATTCCTGATATGCATATGTTGCTTTTTTTTGAAAAAAAGAAACGGTGATAATCTTGCACCTTGCCTAACACCTAATAAACATTCAAAATTATCGCCTACATTCCCCCCACTTTAACTTTTGACTTCACACAATTGTATATGGACTTAATAATATTTAAAATTTTACCTCTTATGCCAAGTTTTATTAATTTGTACCAAATATTCTCTCTGACAATATAATCAAACGCCTTGGAAAAGTCGATAAAAACACAATATAAACGTTGATTGTTTTTAATAAAATGATTAATTAAACAATGCAATACATATAGATTATCAGTAGTGCCCATTTTTGCGCTAAATCCAGCTTGTGCTTCGACATATACATAGAATTCTTCTGCCCAATTTGTCAGTCTATTATTCAACATTTTAGTAAAAAGTTTACCAATAACACTCAATAATGCAATACCTCTATAATTTTCCACATTAGAAAAACTTCCTTTTTTATGCAATGGTATAACGAATCCATCGCTCCAGCTTTCGGGAAAATATCCAATGTCAAAAATTTTATTGTAAAATTTAAGTAAGAATGGGCCTATTTCTTCGACTCCATAAATTATAAACTCATTAAGCATTAAGTCTGGTCCACTTGATCGGTTAGTATTTAGTTCAGATACTGCTTTTTTTTTAATTCTTCTATTGTAAATGGATTGTCTAATTCAGAAAACATTTTCATTTCGGAATTCAAATGGGGGTTATTAAATTCTAAGATATCTTCATCGGGTTGAAAAAAACGGATCATCTGGGTTGTTGATTGCTTTAAAATAATCAGTAAATGAATTTAAGGGTATATTTTGTGGTTTTGGCGAACCACAAGATTGTTTCAATAAGTTCCAATATAATTTAGCATTATTAACTTTAACAGTAATAAGATTCTCGGTTTTTTGTCTACATTTATGGTAATTGAAATTTCGAACAGATTTTTTATATAACGATCTTGCATTTACCATATTAATGCGATTTTCTTTTGATTTATTCTTTCTATATATATTTAGTTTACTATAAAATTCTTTACGTTCATTGTTACAAAAAAATCAAATTCGGCTTCTCTTTTAAAATTTTCTAAGTTCACGCCATGTTCAAGAATTCTCTTTTCAAATATCGGGGCACAAACCTTATCAAGCATATACATGAAGTTATTTATTGTTTGGCTGATGCCGTCTTCTGTGTGAATGTTTTCACTATCTTGTAATAATGTCGTAATGTTATTTTGAAATTCCTCTTTTCTAATTTCTGAGATATATAAATCTTTCTTTGAACAATCACACTTGTAATATTTACTGTTACGTTCAGTTTGACAATTAACTTTCTTGTTTTTATGTTGCGCTTTTACATCGCTATGTAAATTTGATTGAAACGAAAATTCTAACAAACAATGATCTGAAATGATATTTGGATCGTATACATAAAAAGTTGTAAAATAACACAAAAGTTTCTCAGTAACAATACAATAATCAATTACGCTCGAACCCGAATGACCTTGATAAGTATAAGACCCAATATCTTTTTCCTCACAAACCCGACCATTTGCAATTCTTAAGCCAGTCTGTTTAAGAAAATCAATCAATAATATCCCATTAGAATTTGTTTTTGTATCTTGTGATGTTCTTGCCAAATATCTATCCGGAATATAATCATCTGGTAAAATACTATATAGTTCACCAGAAAATCTTCATCATTACTTACAAAATCATTCAGGTTCCAGGTTCGGGCATTAAAGTCACCTAAGAAAGTAAAGTAACAATTAGCTTCTCCAAACCTATCTTGAAAATGAATAATGTCTTCCAACAACCTGTGATATATATTAGTATCTGAAAAGACTATCCTACTTGAGTTTGCTGGTACTATATAACAAAGACAAAGAAACAGATCTTTATCAAAAGCAAAATTCTTTTTATCAAGTTTTAACCACATATATACATCTTCATAATTTGTTAAAAACATATTATCCGATACTAAATATTCTTTAATATATATAATCAGGCCGCCTGAATTCCTAGTTGTTTTTTTTGCAATTTATCAGTTTGATTAACTATAAATGTTTTAAAACCATCAACAAATTCATCATTAGCCCAAGTCTCTGTTAAACATACAATATCATTTCTATTCAACACATCACGTAAATAATTTGTTTCAAGTTTATTACATGCCTTAGTAATAAGTCCTTGTACATTTAAAAGTGCAAATTTAATATTATTATTTATAAACTGTACATTTACACTACTATTATTTTCCTGTGCACTGTCTTACGCATTATAAACGGGAATTCCCGTCATATTTTCATCCGTCCGCACGGAATTCACAGGTGTATTAACTATATTGGTCCCTTGAGTATTCCTACGCCCGTTATTTCTCACGCTCAGTGATCTTGCTCGCTGCTGATTGGTTGGTTTTCTCACCTGCTGTCGCCCCCGCGTAATCTCATTCGGCGCTGGATTGTCACGTGGTTTGTTGTTTGTTGTTTTCGTAGTATTTTTACGCACTGAACTTGTACTACGCACCTTAGAGTTTTGCGATGGATTGCCTGGTGTTTTGAATAAAGTCTGACTATTATTATTTTCGCGAGACTCAGCCCGAGTTGCTTGATTTGTTGAAGGAGACGCACTAACTTGACTTCCTTGATATGACATGTCGTCATGTGTTGGTTGGGTAAACTCGTGCCGAGATCCAGTAGCACGGCTATTACAATACTCACTACCATTAAGTGGACCACCCGGTTGTGATCTCGCCTGATAACTGGCTGGTTGCTGGTTGGGTGTTGACAGTTTACCCTTTACGAGTCGATCCCATCCTGGGAATTCATTTCTAACTATAGCACCGTTGTCAAGAATAGCTGCTGGGTAGATTAATTTTACATTTCGGTTTTGTTTTTTCAACCGTTTAAATTCTGGCCATAATGTTTTTCTAGCCGATTGAATTTCTTGGGGGTAATCTCTGTCTGCTGAATATGGCGTGTGTTTAAGATTTTTTGCATACTGCATCACTAAATCTATCTCTTCCGCATATCTGAATTGTACTAAAATGGGTCTACAGGGAGACGACTGATTTCGTTGTACAATTCTACGCACATGTTTCGTTGGTTTCTTGCCCAGCCGGAAAGCACCTTCGATATACATTTCTTCTGGATCAATGTCTAGGTAATAATAAAGAAAATCTTTAACCTGGGAAACGGTTGAGACATCCTCTTCTTCATTTTCTTCTAATTTGTAAATAATAATGTTTCGCTTTCTATGTTTAGCCTCCATATCTCTCATTTTATAAGTGAGTTGCGTTATTTGTTCACACTGATCACTTGACCTACTTTCTAGATCGTCAACACGATTACTCGTGCGAATCATGGCGTCCTTTATCTGGTTTAAATCTTCTTGTGACTCCTTGATATTTGAAAGTTTGCGAAACAAAACGTTTAGTTTTTCATCACAGTTCATATTTTCAAAGGTCTCGAACTCCACACTACCTCTGCTAGCTCTTCTTCGTTTTATGCGTTTCCCTTTCCCTTTGACTACTGTCCATTGTGACTGGTCGGTATCACTGTCACCCCACCCAGAATGGCGGGCATTTTCTGTATTGTCATCACTAATATTTTCACCTGCTGGCAGGCTTGTATCCATATTTTGTGAACTTTGTAACATTTGAGAGATGGTTAAATCGTTTTCCGACATTTTCAACATACAGAGAATAGTAAATCCAAAAGTTTAAGCATTTAGAACACGAAAACGACTCCCAGAAGAAAAACACGTATGATCGCCGCCATTGACCGGAAATCTACTATAGGTAACAATGAAATGTAGTATAACCATTTGTATTTGTATTTTGGTAACGGACTACAATTTGTCAACCAGTTCCGGTTAATTTTTTATCCGTTGTGGAAAATATACTTAAAGCAATAATCTGAATTTGTTGTTTGTTTTGTACTATGCAAGATGTCTTACCAAAATTATGTTGCAATTATTTTAGTCTCCACACGTGTTCATTTTCACAAATGTAGCAATTATTGAGAATAATTTCAACCTATTCCGGTTGGAAATGGTGACAAATCGAATATATTTTCACATGTTTTCTGTCTCTAAGGGTTATTTTTATAATATTATCAAAAGCAATAAAACATTGCATAGTCTTCAGGTATTGCACTAAGAGCATCTGATACAGCCTTATTACTGCCCATGAACAGGATAAAACCCAGGCAGCAATATTTTCATATTACTTTCAAAATTTCCTCTTTATCTATTAAAAGTCATCTTTACATGGGGTAGAAATGATATAATTACGTGGTTTATCCTGGAATCAACACTTACTGCTTATTCATAAATATTGATCCGCATTTGGCTCCAATGCCTTCTTCACAGAAACGTTACAAAAAATCAGAATGCAAATATTTATGCACACGGTTTCGCTTGCGATGGTAACACCATGATAAAACAGAATATTGAAAATTACGCTCTTTTTCGTTTGGGGCCATTTAAGTATAGTTTTTGTGACAGATGTCACACTTAACTTCCACGCGTTGCCAAATTTTGCACTCCAGCGTCTGCAATAGTCTTTATAGATACAGCGCTTGACCAGAAGTAAACAATAGATCAAAGGTAAGCGATTTTCAGTTCAAATGCTATTTATTGCGACTTAATTAGCATTTCATTCGTTCTACTGAATCATTATGCTTACCTCTTTTGTTTGCATGACAGTTGCAGTGGTGTTTAAGGATTTAGGAACGTTTATAGGGAAATTTTGTAAAAGAACCTAGTAGCTCAATCTGTTTCTTTATCACTGTCATAGTGTTCTTGCTGTTTGCCTCCATGGGCTCTGGTCTAAGTTATTAAGTACAAACCTTTGTGTTTGACAATGCTATTAATTTCTTAAGGCTTCAAATAATGTTATTATAGTGTGACGTATACACTATATAAATGTTCAAACTAAAGAGCTTAATAGCACTAATTCTTTTACACTGACTTCTTCATCTGAGAGTGATATTGTTACTGCACACACTCTACAAATTACAAAATTTAGAATCAGTGTTGAGTTTAAACAAGACAAGTACCTACTATGTATTGGTTGCCTAAAATGCACAAAACACCGTATAAAGCAAGATTTATCGCTTACTCTAGTTCTTGTACAACAATAAAGTTATCCGTGTTCTTAACATCTTGTCTTACAGCTATAAAAGAACATGTTATTAGGTATTGCGAAAAAGTTTTTGAAACTACTGGCAAACATTTATTTTGGTCTATAAAAAATTCAAATGACGTTTTGAAGAAACTTAAATCAAATAATTGTCAGGCGTTCTGTTTGTCTACATATTATTTTTCTACCTTGTATACTTCTCTCCCTCATAATTTAATAAGAGACAAGCTAACCAGTCTCATTGAAAAAACTTTTGCTAGAGAAAATAAAACATTTATTGCTTGTAATGAACATAGGGCATTCTTTACAGATGGTTCTTATGATACTTATACTTCAAGGACCTGTCAAGACCTTATCCAGGCGCTCACATTTTTATTGGATAATATTTATTTGAGATTTGGTACCTCTATTTATAAACAAGTAATAGGCATTCCAATGGGTACTAATTGTGCACCCCTTGTTGCTGATCTGTTTTTATACTGTTATGAAAGAGATTTTATGTATTCTCTTTCTACCGAACATCAAGATGATATTATTACAGCTTTTAACAACACCTCGAGGTACCTTGATGATTTATTAAATATAGATAATAACCATTTTCCATCACTGGTTAATAAGATTTATCCTAAAGAACTACAGCTTAATAAAGCGAACACTTCAGAAAAGCAAGCAAACTTCCTTGATTTAAATCTATCCATCGAAAATGGTTACGTCACTACTAAAATTAATGATAAAAGAGATGATTTTAATTTTAATATAGTAAATTTTCCGTTTCTAGACGGCGATGTTCCTCGTGCAACTTCTTACGGGGTTTATATCTCACTGCTTGTTCGCTTTTCAAGAGCTTGCAACGATGTGAATGATTTCAATGAACCAAATCTTTGCATTACAGAAAAACTTTTAAAACAAGGTTATCGGTATCACAAATTAAGGAAACCCTTTTGCAAGTTTTATCGCCGTTATCCAGATCTAATTCATAAATACAGCTGCAGTTTAAAATCACTATTGCAACAAGGAATTTCACAGCCAGTTTTTTATGGAGATTTAATTTATAAACTTAAGAAGATAAAAGGCGATGTTAATTTCTCCCGGTTATTCGTAAAAACCATCTGTAAATTTAAAAAGAAAGGTTACCAACATGATATTTTACAGCGCTCTGCAGGCCTGGTGATTAACCCATCTACAGTTGATCATTATGCTTACCTCTTTGGTTGCACGACGGTGACAGGGGTGTAAGAGTTTATAAAGGTTTATGGGGAAATCTTTTCTTAAAAGAACCTAGAAGCTCGATTTGTTTCTTTTATCCCTGTCATCGTGTTCTTGCTGATTTTACTCCAGGTGCTCTGGTCTCGGTAAGATCATTGAGTACCCGCCCTTTGGCTTTGCAATGCTATTAAATTCTTATGTTTATATGTTTGTATGCTTTTGCATGCAACATTGTTGAGCTGATGGGTGGGTTGGAGTTATTTCACCAAGACAATTTGTACTTGTTTTGTGATACGAGAACCTGTTGGGGCAAGTGTGAGGTTGGTGCACCCTAGAACCTGGTTTAAACCCCCAGTGGCAATTCGTTTTGCCACTGACCGTTCCAAGGCGGTATCCCAAAGGTTCTCTTCTTCGTTAATTGTTTGTGGCGTACTATTTTAATTGACATACTTATATAAAACATGCGCTCTCTCTCTTCCTCTCTTCTTTTTCGCTGCGTGGGGAGGCTGTGTGTTTTGAGTGTGGCGATTCCTGATATGCATATTTTGCTTTTTTGTTAAGTTTTACTGGTATTTGTGCTTTGAAAGCAAGATTGTCGAGATGCTGGGTGGTCTGGACTAATTCACCAAGACAACTTGTACTTGTTTGTTCACATGAGAACCTGTTTGGGGAAGTTTGAGCTTCCATGGCGGTAACTTCTCGTGTTCTCATTTCGCTAATTGTTTGAGGTGAATATTTTGAAATTGATCACTTAGAAAGCTATCCTGTGTACGTAGGGATGCTTTTTTCGTCTAAATGTGCCTTTTATGATATGCATAGGCACTTTTAACAATATCATCATCCGTGTAAAAAGACTAAAAGTCATAAGATGAACTGAGAGGTACTGTGATATAAAATTAAACATATAAAAGGAACTAAAACTACTTATGTCAAAAAGGGGCCGATTAAGCGATGGTATTTTCATCTATTTGAACGAGACACTCCTAAGGCGCTTAGTATGTCGTTAACCACGGTACTTTTATGATAATGGTACATCTAAAATATCTTTGTTTTTAATAATCCGATCAGTTTTAAGATGGGTGGTTTCAAATTCCCAGTCAATATGAATTTGAACATTTGTTCAATCATCCCAATGATATACTTACTGTTTTTTGTCTTTGAAATTCTTTGTTTTATACAGATATCATTTAAATTAGTCTGCACATGTAGATTTCAATGGTTATTATGGTGAAGTGTGGCATGGACCAGCAGGCATTGCTTGATTCGTTTTGTCTTATAATTTCGCCGCAAGTAGCTCAACAATGTTGCATGCAAAAACACTCAAACATATAAAAACATAAGAAGCTAATATTGCAAAACCACAAAATAAATAAATAAAAAAGTGAAAAATATAAAAACAAAACAAACATAAAGACAAACAACAAACGATACTCACAAGCAGGCGTGTCATAACGATCCAGATGTTTCTTTATGAAGTTATTTTCAGAGGCATCGTTGATGTTCACGAGATGTGCCCCAAGATGTAGGCAATCTTTCTAATACAAAACAAAAACATCACTCGAAAATTGATAATGAAAACTTTTGTATTCTATAATTATTACTATTTATGTGTACATTTTGAAGAGTTTGCGATACATAGAGAATAACAGGTTACTGTCTTGCGATATAAGTGTTATCAGGCGAGGCCGATATGGGGAGCGGAGGGGCGAGGCTCTGCCGAGCTCCTCCGCCCCCATATCGGCCGAGCCTGATAACACTTATATCGCAAGACAGTAACTTATTATTCTATTTATCATGCACTTACCACTTAAATGTCGATGTTTTTCTACTGTATGCTAAATTCATCTGGAATAGGTTTACCGCTGTGATTTTGTGTATGCTAAATTCATTATGAAACGTTTTATCGCCGTGATTTTTTCAAAAATAAACGTTAACAACGCGCGCGGTATTTCTTACGCGCCGATAAATAGTTCTCCTTTATAACGGCCCCTTTTGTTATGATTTACATATAATTTTCAGAAATTAGTTCATTTTGAAGCGATAAACTACCCATTTCTTACCCAAATTTAAGATAAACACATAAAAATAAGCTCAAACGAACGTTTATTGCTCTGTAATATGATCAATCAAATTTATTTAGCGAGGTCATGGACACCATATTAATTTTTCTGACAGAAAATGTGTTTATTTCGTTGTGATTTGATAAATTAACAATTGTTCTTGGATAACTTTATCGTGAAACAACTGTTTTAATCAGAAATCGGATTTATGACAAAATAAAGTGGCAACAGAAAAGTGAAGTTCCGCTATGTTTCTAGAATTCAGTGATTTGTGTCATCGTTATAATTTTTGACATTGATCAACACCTGTATCTAGCCTTCTAGGAAACGTCACTGAGACAAATTGAATAACATAAGGCATCAACCCAGCACCGAATTCGAATCTCCATCAGACTCTAGAGGGGCCATGATAGCAAATATCACTTGTTTCCTCGGATAGATCTATGCTGATCTTCAGAAGAACATGGTCTACAGTACAGTAGACCCACTATCTGAGATCAGTCAACACCTGACATGTTTAGTGTTGAAGGATGATACCTCAAATGTATTACTAAGGTAATTTTTATTATAAAATGTACATTTAAAATTGTTCATTTTCAGGGTACTGAATTGTTCACCCAACAATCGACAGGACAATTTTATCAGTTAAATAAACACATTTTGATTGAAATCAGAAGTGAAAGTACAAAAGTTACAAAGAAAAATCTTCAATTTTAGTCATCTTCAATTTTAGTCCAGTTATATGAATGATTCCACTCCACAAGTGTTTTTCTGTGCATTCCATGCGTCAGACTCATTTCCAATGCAAATTTTTATTTTTCTCCAAATTAAAAAAATATTCCTATTGAAAGATAAAATTTTTGATGCTTAACAGGTTCGCGAAATCTGGATGCTTAGTGCGAGAGTAAAAAAAGCATGTTTTAGGACAGTACGAGGCGGGATTTATTAGTCGCTTTCCAGTTGTTTTACATTTTTCCCTATTTTGAATGTTTCTTGACATGAATTTTCTAATTTTGGAAAGAGTCTTTTTTCTCAAAAAGTCAGAAAAGGGCTTGTCCAATATTTGATTATGTAAATACCTTTATTACATGGGTGAGCATTGTAGATCCTGATCAGCCGCCACATTTTTGCCATCTAAACTTTTCGCTTTTATATATTCGTTAGGTTATTTCGGACCAAGATGCAACTAATGCGAATCGAGATCTTAAATCAAGGATATGAATATTTCAACATCTCGTTCTACACTGGTGGCACATGCATTAAAATGTGTATATTTGGAGTAAATTTTAGGTTAATTAAACATTTACCTTTAACCATAATTTTGTATAATTTTTATGAGTTTTACCCCCAAACCCTGTACCTGCGATGTGTTTTAATGCATATCACAAAACAGTAACCTGATTTATATTATTTTGTATGTTGGTCCCACCATGATTGTCTAACCCTATGAATGGATGTCTCTGTCATGCCGAATTTACAAGAGGTACTGACCGTACTGGAGTTGTGAAAGACAAGAAAGGTAAAAATTTGAAATCAGACTCAGAGTTTTATTTTACAACATCATAATTATGCATGTTTATATACTATAAGAAATTTAAATTATTGAAGAACACTTCCAATTTTAGGTTTGAAAGTCAACACTGAAAATAGTAGGCTAAATTAATGTGTAAATGGTGTACATAAAATTAATTTTTTCTCATAACTGGACAAGTTTTCTTAATATTTCATAAGACATTGCAGTACAATTACGTATAAAATATTGTGAAGAAACTTTTATTTTAATAAGCACTTGCTCCAACTTGTCATCTTTGTAACATTTATAAGATAAATCATTACTCATGATTTTTGGAAAGATTTCATACTAGTTTAAAAAACCAACAGACTATGCATTAACAATTTCCGCCTGCATGAAATACATTCACGGCCATCAGTCCCATTCCTAATTACAAAACATGGTTTTTCCCAAAACATGATTAAGAAAAAAATATATGTTACTTGCTTATGTTGAAAAATCACATTAAAGCCTGAAATTTAATTTGGGTGATTGGTGATCAATCTGTAGACTCTTAAAAAATAATTTTTATCAACATTTGATTAATGAAGTTGAAATTCTCAATTTCAGTGAAAAATTTGTAGTATTTCCCTTCTCAAAATTGAACCAAAAACACTGTAAAATAAACTTTAAACAAGTTTTAAGTATCGTATATCATCAGGATATTGTTAAAAATCACGGCAGAGCCTCGCCCTTCCGCCCCCCATTTCGGCCTCGACTGTTAACACTTATATCGCAAGACAGTAACCTTGTTATTCTCTATTGACGGTTTTACAACAACAGATTTCACTCTTCTTCCGCCTTTATTTAGTCACAAAAAAATGTGGAGCAGTAATTTTATTTCACAAAACCTTGTTTTTAAGCAATATGTGTCACTCTTCTGTCACAATTATTATTGCTTTTGCAGACCTGTTTCAATATATGTCTTTTTGGAGTCAGCCAAAGTCTATTTTTTTAAATAAAGTTTTTTTTTCTCGTTTATTTTCCAGAGTTTCCCATGAAAAAAATGAATCCACATCTCGCCAACAACACCAATCGTACGGGCCACGAATTTACAGGAATAACGCATTTGAAAACAGACGAAAAACGACGAATTACTGGAGAAAGTCCAATTAGCAGTGTTTAATAAACGTTTTTCTAAGAAAAAAAAAATGACAATAACACCATTATTTGTTTTCAAATCTTATAAAATAAAGTGAAATACGGAAAATTGTTTCGTTATCGATATTTGTTTACATTAGTTACAATGGCTTCCGGAAAGTAGTTCTGTCACTAAGAGGGCGGAGTTACGGATGAGAGGTCTCGTCGGATTCGACGACGGGTGTCCTCGGACTTTATGGTTAACTTAACACGGTGCAAGCAATATCGGGTCGGTGACCGATATGCGAAACAAATATCACCCCGGCGGGTATAGGAGCTTTAGCATTAGGGTGCATGATAAATTAAGTTTTTTTGTATTTGTTCATTTAAGAAAGCCGATGGACTGGTCGTGCGAGTTGAAATATTGAACTGAATAAAGAGTGTAAATTTATCTTAGATGGAAAACTTTCAGACTTAAAAAGAGGTCCTTATCATATTTTGAGTAGTTCGCATATATATGTAGGCTCATAAAAACAAATTAAAAACGGTTACGCGAGACAGGTTTTTACTTTTTGTTTATTGTTTATGGCGCCTTATTTTAAATTGATCATTTTATTAACTCATGCTCTCTTTTGCCTCTCAGCTTGGTCTCTCTTCCTCTCAGCTTGGTCTCCTTTCCTCTCAGCTTGGTCACTTTTCCTCTCAGCTTTGTCTCTTTTCCTCTCAGCTTGGTCTCCTTTCCTCTCAGCTTGGTCTCTTTTCCTCTCAGCTTGGTCTCCTTTCCTCTCAGCTTGGTCACTTTTCCTCTCAGCTTGGTCACTTTTCCTCTCAGCTTGGTCACTTTTCCTCTCAGCTTGGTCACTTTTCCTCTCAGCTTGGTCTCTTTTCCTCTCAGCTTGGTCTCTTTTCCTCTCAGTTTGGTCTCTTTTCCTCTCAGCTTGGTCTCCTTTCCTCTCAGCTTGGTCTCTTTTCCTCTAAGCTTGGTCTTTTCCTCTCAGCTTGGTCTCCTTTCCTCGCAGCTTGGTCTCCTTTCCTCTCAGCTTGGTCTCCTTTCCTCTCAGCTTGGTCTCCTTTCCTCTCAGCTTGGTCACTTTTCCTCTCAGCTTGGTCACTTTTCCTCTCAGCTTGGTCACTTTTCCTCTCAGCTTTGTCTCCTTTCCTCTCAGCTTGGTCTCCTTTCCTCTCAGCTTGGTCTCCTTTCCTCTCAGCTTGGTCTCTCTTCCTCTCAGCTTGGTCTCTTTTCCTCTCAGCTTTCTTGGCTGTGTTTGGAGGTTGTGTTTTCTGTGTGTGGCTCTTCCTGATACGTATATTTCAGTTTTTTTCGAATGTATTGCGTGTACGTTTTTGTATTTAAAAATATCAGGCCTAGATTTTGAAGCAGACAACACCATATTTTACAGGCGCCGCCTATAACTCTGACAAAATTGTTCATTGAAGAGCGTATAAGTAAATAATTTATAATTGAATAAGTCATTCAAAACGTTTGATAACTTACTTTTGCCTCATCAGAGTTTCGTCCCGTTGTTCCAAACATGTAGCAAGAAACGTTGTAAGGCACCCAACCTTGCTCGCAAGGTTCTGAAAAATCAAGTCATGTTAGTTTATGTTTCAAAATGCATGACAGTGAATAAATGTTTTAAAATACAATTTATTAACGTCAAAAAATACATATTCTGTTCGGCGCTTTACACTTTTGTCGCCCAAATATTACAATATCGTGAGATCGTATCTTTTACAACATCTGATTACAGTCGTCCTTTTTAACCTTGTGTTGGACCATTTCCGTGTTCTCGAGCTCTGGTTCCAAGGTTATAAAGCTGAGTTTAGAAACCAGTCTCAAATCTCAAGCATCTGATTGGCTGAAATGGCAACCAGTCGCCATTTCAGCCAATCAGATGCTTGAGATTTGAGACTGGTTTCCATGCTCAGCTTTATAACCTTGGGCACTGGAGTAAAAGGTCACTATTTCTTAAATTCCAGATCGGTATTTTTCCATGAAAAATTCTTACACAAAACCCAACTCAGGTATAATGAGTCCTGCGCCGTGGCGAATAAATTCTCAAATGGCAAATTTGAGGTTGTTGCACCCAAGAACCTGGTTCAAACTCCTAGTGGCGAATTGTTTGTCACTGACATATCATTGGCGTTAATCCTTCGTGTAATCATCTGTGGTATCTATTTTGAATTTTTTTAAACATTTCTCACTTTTCCTCCTTACTGTTTGTCTGTGTGTGCGGGAGTGGGGAGGGGGTGGGGAGGGGGTGGGGCTTTGTCTCTTCTGTATGTGGCCTTTCATGGTTGTGTTTTTGTTTTGTTGGTATAATGTATTATTGCCTTTTATAATGAATATACATTGTGCTAAGTGAGAAGTTTCATAAAAAAGTATTCATTATTGAAATACTGACAGAAAATGAATCGTTCGCTAAGAAAGATGTTAGTACTCTGAAAAGCACAACAGGCCAAACACTCTCAGCAATATTCCCGGGTAAAACACCTTTCTTTACGACCGCATATACCTCCTTTCTGATCACCTGTGCAGGTTTGACAAGCAAGGATCAACCAAGATAGTAAACAAACATTCTATGTTACAAGATTGTATTATGGTTCAATAACAACAAAGCATAAGAAATCCACAAGAATGTAAATGAGTTCCTCCACAAAATATTACTTAAACTAACAAATGTCAATAACTCAGATTAAAACGATCAAAAAGAAAATTACTTTCTGCAAACCTGCGAGACTATCCATATATTTTGCCTTATCGCGAAAGAAATCCAGCAGAAAGAAGACATATTTTTATTGAAATTAACAAAGGCAATAATTCTGGTAAAACAGTCAAAGGAAAAAAATCTTGCCACCACATCCAGCCAGATCATCCTCGCAAAATTGAACGAAATACCCATTTTGCGAATAAGGAGTTCCTTACATAAAACGTAACAAAAGGCTATTACTGAGGTCATAATGGTTTCAGGGAAAGAAAGCTGTTTTAACAACTATGTACACATTCTGTCAGATCGTCTTTTTCGGCGTTAGCTGTCTAAGCTCACTTTTGACCTAGATTTTCGACCAATGAAATGTTGTAAATAATACTCGTATTCTCTTATTATGCAGAGGGAAAATGAAATAAACTATTTCGATTGGTAGCTATTTACACCAGAGAGGCATCTAGCAGGGTGGAGAGGTATCTAGTGGGATTTTTATTATTATGCAGCGGAAAAATCAAATAGATTAATTCGATTGGTTGTTAATGGGTGTTGTATTGGATGAAAAACATATTTACGATTAAAGAAACCAGTTAAGTCAATATTGATGGCTTAAATACAATATTATATGGAATATTCTTGGGTGTCAGGTAAACACTTGCATACAATACACAGTGTAAAACGAAAGAGAAGTGTAGATATTTCTAGTTCTTACTGGTTCCTTTCTAGTTCATTTGATACTGATTGTTAATTTCAAGTAAGAAATACAAGTTGATTGTAGTGTAGTGGCTAACACTCTCGCCTCTCAAGCGGAGGCCCCTGGTTCAATACTCAGGACGGACACTTTTTTTAAAGTTAATATACGTAAAAGTTGGTAGATTTCGCTCTTGTAACAGGCTGTTATTATTTATATTTATTAAATTTCAAAGACATTTATTCATCTTGAATTCTCACTCTACACGAGGTAGTTTATTGAAACTGAATAAATTACTTCTCTAATCGACTTGTTATCACTGTATGAAATTGTTGCAACAGCTTCAACATTTTTTTTGAAAGACACTTACAATAAACTTATGAGTTGTCATGATTCGGTCGCTTAATCTCTAAGTCATACTAAGAAGGCAGGGAGGGTTCGTCAACAGCTATAACAAATAAAATAAAATAACTAAACTGTGTCTGCTTTGCCTCTCTGTAATTCTTTCTTTCTTATATACATGTATATATAAATCTTTTGCATCAACGCCGTTTATCTTTTTTAAAGATATTTCTTGTTAAGTTTGAAGAAAATACGCAAACAGTGAATGGGGTAAATATTAAAACTGGTATTTTAGATAATTTACTCATCGTGCTTGATCCTCAGAAATCAACCATATAGAAAATAAGGAATCCGTGCTATAAGAAATTTTGAGGAGTTTCGTACTTACGAACATACAATATACATAAGGATGGGCAAGTGTAATTCTATATTCCTCCCATGTCTTGGGGGCAAAAAACTTAGAAATTAACAAATGAATTTAAAAATGGGTAACTCAAAGATGGATAAGTGGTATACAAGAAGTAGGGTCCGATTTTTGCATCCGTACCACTCATAATCTCGTACTTGAAAAATATTAATAACATTTGGAATTGATTGGATGATATTTCATAACAATAACGACATATTAACAACAAATGATGTTATGCCAAAAGCGTGATGATGATACATCGGTTAGTCGCGATTACGAAAATACACCATGGAACGAAAATACGTCATGCCACGATGGCAAATGAAAAGCAAATCGGTATTAGTAAGGCATAATAAAGCAAATACACAATGGAAAGCAATACGCCATGAGACGATGGCAAAGAACGAGCAAGAACATCCTTTAATCTCTTGCTTTTATGCAGTGTTCAACTGCGATCACATTATATCCCTTTGTAGTAATTTGTACAATGGGAAAATGGCTAAGTTTTCTTAAAACAAAGTTAAATTCAACACATGAAGTGTTGCAACGTATAGCAAGTTTGAACGTTTTAGATTCTGAAATCTTACCCTTTACACATTTTGGTGTAATGGACCAGGTGCCGTTTGGTTGGCAAATGGTGCAAGGGTCATCCGGCTCCCTCTTAAATCCAGGGTTGCACGTGTATTTTGCTCGGTTTCCGATGCCGTTCATGTTACCTAGCACGGTACCATTACCAACGGACAGCTTTGGACATTCTGGATTACAGAATACAGAAATCTAACGGTTGAAGTAAACTATATATATCGATATGGGGTATCGTCATAATTTAACACCAGGGCTAATGTGATAAAACTGAGCAAAAGGAACCAGTCTCAAATCTGTCGCCATTTCAGCCAATCAGATGCTTGAGATTTGAGACTGGTCTCCTTGCTCAGCTTTATAACCTTGGGCACTGAACACCGTTAAAAGTCATTTTGGATTATTTTGACAATACGGGGCAAGTTTCGCTAACTTTTGACTGACTGTTGAACATTAAAGACGTAATACTATAAACTTTCGTTGTGAAAACGTTAATTCAAGATTATATCATCCGAGTTGTAAAGTCAGTTTCTTTAAGTAAAATCGTGCAGGACTTAGTTTTCTGATGCAAAGCGCATTCTAGGGCAACAACTTTGAAGCTTGTTATTCACTTCCAAACTCAAATGTTTAAATTTTAAGCATCTGTTCTACGGGTTAAACGTTTGTTATTTTTCCCGTAGGATTACCGTTTGTTACGTCTGTAACATAAACGCCGGAGCTTTTATGTCACTGATACTTTATAACATTTTTAAACGTTTGTTGAATGGTAATAAATAAACTGTCATTAATATTTCATATCTAAATTTCAATCAGACACATATCGATCCTCATAACTAAAATTTATAGCTAATTTATTATTTATATTCGAAGAGAAACAAATCCAACGCTGAATAATGATTGAATAATTTTCAAACACATCAAACCAGGGATATTTCATGCTTTATTGGTTTCAGTGCACTAACTTTGTAACGTTTTTGTCCCGAATGGTTGTTATGTATAAGAACGAAACTTTAATTTCGCCAGCTTGTAAGGAACACCATCCATGGTCTAGCCTAGAAAAGAATGTGATCCTTGTGCCCAAGGTAATAAAACTGAGCATGGACCAGCCGCCATTTCAGCCAATCAGATGCTTGATATTTGAGACTGGTTTCCATGCTCAGTTTTATAATCTTCAACCGTGGTCTTACTTAACTGAGTAAAGGAATATATTATGACAGTACTTTACAGCCAATAAGGCGGCTACGCTACGTTTCTTTTGTTATACTGCTCTGTTGTCTTGTCGTTGGGCGCAAGTTCCACAGTGCGCTCGCTATCACTTTTCACAGTAATTCATGACAAGAAGTGACAAAACCGTTTATTAAACATATTCATAGTTAAACCAATATGTCAGTGTAAATATAATGTCACCGTTCATGTTCAGAAGTTAAACCAATTTAAGTCCTCCATATTTTGTCGCTATAAAAACAGAGATTACTTCATTTGTTTTAAAAAATGTAAAGAAAAAGGTGTTTTTTTTTTAAAGTTTTACTATAAATACAGTATATTGTTGAATAAATATATATAATAACAGCAACATTTATTTTTGAGATTGATTACAAGCATTTAACGACACAAACAAACACAACTAAATAAAAAAGAAATCAACAACAACAAAATACATATTAGAAAACAGTGGCCACCGGTTGCGTTTTTCATCCTTTGATAACGTCCGATAAAAATGAAATGATGCCAGAAGTGTTGGAAGTGATATAATTTTATTTACAGTAAGACTCAATCTTTAAACATGTTTTCAAATTGTTCGCTCTGAGGTTATATTCCAGTAAAGGCACCCACGTACAAACAATAATTTAAAGCAATAATTTAATGTCCGAAAAGTTGTTTGATCTTACCTGTGTTGGAGCATTTTCCATTTTCCAAATCCAGAGATTGTCCGACGCCACACTTCTCAAAGCTTGATGGAGTCTTAAAAATGGAAAGACACTCAAATTTTGGGGTTATTGATTCAGTTTTCGGCAAAACCACAGCACAATGCACACAGTATGGGACCGGATATAACGGCGTTTTGAGTCCAAACAAGATTTTAAAATTAACAGAGGTGATAAATGGTGCCCTTATACAAATCAGTATTACCAGTCACTAAGTTACATAATTTAGATATTAAACTTTTTCAATGAAATAGTATATTACTCGAAAATATAATTTTTCTTCACCAGTTCTATTAAATTGAAATTTGTCTTCACCAGTTCTATTAAATTGAAATTTGTCTTCGCCAGTTCTGTTAAATTGAAATTTGTCTTCACCAGTTCTATTAAATTGAAATTTGTCTTCACCAGTTCTGTTAAATTGAACGACGCAATAGACACAGATCATGTCCTTTTACTCATTTATTAGTGCAATCCTAAGTTGCAAAAAGTATGTAGTTCGAAATGGAGATAAATCTACACGTTCTAAATAAAGAACATTTTATTTAAATCTTAATTTAAATGTTGACTGGAAAACTGTGTAATAATGATTTAAACTGGAAAACTGAATATTTTTAACTTGCAATTCTCGTGACAGCGGAATGAATTATATCGGGCAAACAGGATGCCCTTTAAAGCTATGGAGATGATGCAACAATATTTTATAAGTGAAACTAATAAAGGGCCATAACTCTGGAAAAATGGTCCCATGAAACAATCTTTTCTTTTCGATAATATTTTCTTACTGATAATCTACACATCCTGCTTGATCATCTGTGCAATTTTGAAAGATATCCGCCTTATAGTTTAGAAGGAGTTGACGCCACAACTTATAATTACTGAAATTAACAAAGGGCAATAACTCTGGTAAAAATGGTCGCCGGATGTGCAAGTTTGAACGAAATCCGCCTTATAGTAAATGACGAGTTTATGCCACAAGATTTCAATACTGAAAATAACCAAGGGCTATAACTCTGGTAAAAACACAGTAATTAATATTTTCTTAATGATAATCTACACATCCTGGTTGATCTTCTGTGCAATTTTGAAGAAATCCGCCTTATAGTTTAGAAGGAGTTGACGCAATAACTTATAATTACTGAAATTAACAAAGGGCAATAACTCTGGTAAAAATGGTCGCCGGAAAAAATCTTTTCTTTACGATCATCTACACATCCTGCTTGATCATCTGTGCAAGTTGGAAAGAAATTTGCCTCAGAGTTTACGAGGAGTTGATGCCACACAGTTTGGGGACGTATGGACTAGTGCAACTCCATATGCCTCCCACTTCGTGGGGGCATAACAGTACTGTTCATGAGTTCGAAACAATAGCCAAAAGGTCAAAGTTTTTTATATCAACATTGCATACATTAAAGCCATCGTTTTCCAAGATGTTTCTTTTATACCTTATGTGTAGAAAAAAATTGAGAGCAACAAGAGCATTAACAATCAGGTCAAGGCTTTTATCGGATAATCAATGCGTTCAAAAACTTCAAACGACTTTTCGATTTTGATTTAATGATACAATTTTCATCTTTCAGGAAAGCAAAGCTCGCATTTTTGAATTTTGCAGGGGTAGGCGTTGTTGCCGTGACGGTGCGGTTCGATCCCAGGTAGAGGAAATATCATTTCATAAATAAGAAAACGGAAATCGAGTCTGCATGGGAGAATGACAAATTATATACTAGAAATTAAAAAAAAATCAAGCGATTGTTGTTCTCCTTCCCACTTTTAAAACAATCGGGCAGAAACGTTATGATTTCACGGTTGGTTTCTCTTTGTCTATCAGGTCTACAGACACGGGCGAGGACAACGATGACCTCACCCACTTAATGAAGTTTCAAGTATTACTCTGTCTTATACTCGGAAGGTTCACAGACCACACATTGACTTGGAATCTGATCATCAAAGACATTTCTTACACTTTCAAGTCTTTTTTGTATGTAAGAGAAGCAGTTCGGACAAGTGTGAGGTCGGTGCACCTTTGAACCTAGTTTAAACAATTTGGTGTTGTTTTTGACCGTTCCAAGGAGTTAACCCCTCAGTTTCTAATTATTTGTTTGTTTGTTTTTAAACTGATCAATTTTATAAACCAATGCCTCTCTCAGGCTCTCTGCTGTCGGCTGTGTGGGGACGCTGTGTGGGGACGTTGTGTTGGGACGCTGTGTGGGGACGCTGTGTGGGGACGATGTGTCGGGACGTTGTGTGGGGACGTTGTGTGGGGACGATGTGTGGGGACGCTGTGTGGGGACGCTGTGTGGTGTTGTTTTTGACCGTTTTAAGGCGTTAACCCCTCAGTTTCTACTTTTTTGATTGTTTATTTTGAAACTGATCAACTTTATAAGCCAATGCCTCTCTCAGTCTCTCTGCTGTCGGCTGTGTGGGACGCTGTTTGGAGACGTTGTGTGGGGACGTTGTGTGGGGACGTTGTTTGGGGACGCTGTGTGGGGACGCTGTGTATGGGACGCTGTGTGGGGACGCTGTGTGGGGACGTTGTGTGGGGACGCTGTGTGGGGACGATGTGTGGGGACGC
>JAZAYU010001306.1:0-60601 GCA_038501625.1 Corbicula japonica
ATTTTCTGAATCATAACAATTTTAAAAGCTCAGGAACTCATAGTTATGGATTGCTTATGCCAAATTACAAATTTCTAGCATAACCTGTTGTATGCCTGTATTTGTTTGTTTCTCTTTTGAGATACAATGCATTTTTTGTTCATTGTTACAAATGTAAATAATAGAGGACCACAGGGAAGATTGGTCTTTCCCAGCTGTTTCCTCTTGACCTAAAGTTAATATTATTATTATTATTATTATTATTATTATTATTAGTAGTAGTAGTAGTAGTAGTAGTAGTAGTAGTAGTAGTAGTAGTAGTAGTAGTAGTAGTAGTAGTAGTAGTAGTAGTAGTATATAAACAATGTAGAAATATGAATATAAGTTATTCAAATGCTGCAGAAAGTTAACACAGTTTTTTAAATGTTATACATGTATAGTGCATATTTTATGTAATTCTCACCTTTTGCAATTAGAATAACAAGTGACTTATTATTCAGTAGTCCATAAAACACTTTTAATCCAGTGAAATGTAAACACTAGTCAAAATCACTCTTAAAATAACTGGTTTACTAACTTAAAGTTTATAATCCTGATTGAAGCAAGCAGTTACTATACTGTATGAATCCTTTAAGTTTCAAATAATGCTTGGTTTTTATTGCTTCCTGTAATGTATCCATGGCAACATCTTCTTAGATTTCTGGACATTATGTAATCCCAGACTGCACCCTCTCAAGTGAAAGGATCAGTAGGTGAAAATATTCTAAGTATCATCATAAACTCTAGGTAGCTGTCCATGGACAAACACTTCCATGTTAACTTTGTCTGTCCATGGACAACTTTCCATGCTGGCCTTTACTTTCCATGGAAACGAACTTGTTTTCCATGGACAACTTTATTAATGTCCATGGAAAACAACTTTTTTTTCCATGGACATAGTGCATGGAATCTCACTTTCCATGGAAAAACATCAATTTTCCATGGATTTCCATGCTATGTCCATGGAAATCCATGCATTTTCCATGTTAAATTGCACAAGTCCATGGAAGATCTACAGCCGGGCTGAGTGTAACTTCTTTTTGAATAGAGTGATTTCAAAACAACTTGGCACAAATGTTAACCATAAAAAGGGGCTATAACTTCGTTATGAATGGAGGGATTTCAAAATAACTTGGCACAAATGTTCACCATGACAAGGCGGTGTTCCGCATACAATACCCATGGCTGTAGGTCGAAGGTCAAGGTCACTGTTACTAAAAGTAGAATTTTCTTGTTCGGGCTATAACTTCGTTATGAATAGAGGGATTTCAAAGTATCTTGGCACAAATGTACACCATGACAAGGTGATGTGTCGCGTACAATACCTATGCTTGTAGGTCCAAGGTCAAGGTCACTGTTACTAAAATTATAATTTTGTTGTTCGGGCTAAAACTTCTTTATGAATGAAGGCATTTCAAAATAACTTGGCACAGAATTGTCCACCTGTCCATGACAAGGCGATATGTCACATACAATACCCATGCCTGTAGATCCTTAAAAAGTACATAACTGTGATATTAGTGAACAATAATATTGGTATGCTGTTGAACCCTGCTAATAACACCAGTACCCCTGCTTTAAAAAGTGGTCTTTATAGTGGGATGTTCTTATTATCAGGGATTCTACACGTGTTGATTACAATGTGATACAATGGTATAGAATAATTATTAATAGCTAATCTTACCCCAAGTTTTTTAAACACTTGCCTTAAATAGAAAATAACTTAATGCTTAAAAATGTCATTGTTTTGAAGGGGAAATAAAAGCTTTGCAAAATAATTATATATGTTTGTTTAAAATAATTTCATCGCAATTCCACCAACTTCTTCACTGACCTTTCCCTTATGAGCAGACAACAGTGCCGCAATTACAAATAATTTAATTGATCTTCAAATTTATGCATATTCTTATAATAACTTGCACATGTATCACTGTCTCTGAACTGCTATTATTCCCATCAGTGCGCTTTAGTATGTGATAACAATGCATAGCGGGGGCATCTGTGTCCTATGTTTACAACAACTTCTATATAAAAATCTTGTCCGCACTTAATCTCCAGAACCTCTTGGCAGATTTCATTTAAATTTCACAGGAATTCTTGTCACCAAGCCTAGTTGTGCATATCTCAGGATTTTCCGCTTGAATTTTTTTTGGTCAAGGTATGGGCCCTTAGTCATTTGTTTAACTTCTTTATTAAATCATTGTCCACACTCAATCTCCAAAACCTTTTGGTGGATTTATTAAAATTTCACAGGAATGTTTGCCTCCTAGTCTAATAGTGCATATCTTCAGGATTTTCCACTTGGATTACTTTTAGCAGAATTATGGGCCCTTACTCATTTGGTTTGCTTAACTTCTATATAAACATATGTTCCTTATCATCACTCACATTATTCCTTTTCATTACCCACATCATATGTGGTAAGGTCCTTAACTCTTATAATCATATTTCCAGGATAATCTCCCCTTTAATCTTAGAACTTTCTTAACAAATTGTAATATTTAACTGTAACTTTTTTATTACTGGAGATATTTACTGCAGACTTTAAACAAATAATCCTTTTCATCTTTCACATTACATGCATGCAATATGCTTCATTTCTTCCACAGGCATATTTTTTATTACATAATTATGTATACAAATTTGATTTCAAAGCTACATTTCCTATGCATACCGGTATGTCAATTTCAAGTGACAGCTCTTGATTTATTGCGTAAATTTACTATGGTTTAGGTGTTATGCAGTAAAATACCATTCTGCCCATCCAGCACATCCACCATAATTGTATTAACCGATGAGATATTCAATTATAGATTTTATATTTTGTAAAGAATTTAGATGTGTTTTATTTATATTTTAAGATTTAAATGTACTTGTATACAAAACATAATTGGACATGAATTTCACTTTCAGTACAAATTGCTACAAGTTCTCATGACCAATCACTGTGAATCCTCTTGGACGGCTTAACTTTCAGTTAAGGCATATCCATGTGATAGATTAATTGTGTTGTCCCCTTATCACTGTATGGGACCGGACAAATTAGTTTTTAACATTTACCGGAGTTATGAAAAAATCACTTTCTCAGCTCATTTAACTCTAATCTGACATGGGTTTGATTTTTTGTTTCTCTTAATAAATGCCAGATATCACAAAAGTTCAGTTATCAAAAACAAACTCAAGATTTGTTCAACTATCTGTAAAAGTTCACCGTTGCTCACGGGAGATGCCCAAGTACCTAAAAAATTAATCTAGTTTCATTATTAGTTTCGTCCAAAAATAAAAATTCTGAATCGGCAGTTTTCTTATATTCCTCGTCATGTATTCACATTCAGATTTTTAGTAAGATCGACTAAAAATTGACTTCTACAGTGACAGAAATTGCACGCGCCTAGTGTACTGGGTATATTATTTTAGTGTACTGGGTATACCCAGCATTTTGAAGCTTACTGTGCTGAGTATAACTATTTAAACTCATGAAATAAATCAATGTTTGAGACGGTTTCAGATACTTTTTGACTTAATATCATTTAAATTATGATAGTTAAAACATGATTGAACTAAAGTATTTGATATGACACAAAGTAAGTGATATAATATAGAGATCTTGCTTTTGAAAAAAACTTTTGTCTACTCAGTAAGCAAAATATGATAAATTAACTTGATTCTCTCGTAATCGATATAAGTCATATATATGGAAGACATTAAGCTTTTATAATAACTGTAGGAATATACTATTAAACTTTACATATATATTTATCTTTATATCAACATCTTGAAAAATAAGTATGTGTGCCCATTATGTAACCACATCACAAACAACTTGTGTATAACTTAATAATATCTAATCCTAACTGCATAAAGGTAGGTACAAATTTTGATTATTTCACAACTTTACTGAAAAGTTAAGTAATGATTAGTTATTCTTGCATATATGCCTACCTACATTATACATTCGTAACAAACAAAATACTAACTCTATCTCTGACACGTCGCTTTCCGCATGCTCCATATCTTTTTGAAAATCAAAATAATAATATAAATGATGATGAATATAATGATAATGAAGGTAATTATAGCCTTTTATCAATTTCATTGCTAATTTTTATGCTCCCCCCGAAATTCGGGGGAGCATATAGTTGTCGCTTTGTCCGTCCGTCCGTCCCGTTCGTCCGTCCGTTCGTCCGTTCGTTCGTTCGTTCGTCCGTCCGTCCGTCATAATATTGTCCGAACAATTACACAAAAACTATGAGAGGTATCAAGACTAAACTTCATAGGTAGTTAGATCTCATTGAGGAGCAGTGCAGTGCACAAGAACTATAACTCTTGCTTTATTCATTTTTGAGTTATTGCCCTTTGAAATTTCTCATACTTACTTTTTGTCCGGGGCATATCTCCCAAAGTCTAAGAGTTATGAAGTTGAAACTTCATAAGTAGATAGATCTCAATGAGGAGCAGTGCAGTGCACAAGAACCATAACTCTTGCTTTATTCATTTTTGAGTTATTGCCCTTTGAAATTTCTCATACTTACTTTTTGTCCGGGGCATATCTCACAAAGTATAAGAGTTATGAAGTTGAAACTTCATAAGTAGATAGATCTCAATGAGGAGCAGTGCAGTGCACAAGAACCATAACTCTTGCTTTATTCATTTTTGAGTTATTGCCCTTTGAAATTTCTCATACTTACTTTTTGTCCGGGGCATATCTCACAAAGTATAAGAGTTATGAAGTTGAAACTTCATAAGTAGATAGATCTCAATGAGGAGCAGTGCAGTGCACAAGAACCATAACTCTTGCTTTATTCATTTTTGAGTTATTGCCCTTTGAAATTTTTCATACTTCCTTTTTGTCCGGGGCATATCTCACAAAGTATAAGAGTTATGAAGTTGAAACTTCATAAGTAGATAGATCTCAATGATGAGCAGTGCAGTGCATAAGAACCATAACTCTTGCTTTTATTGATTTTTGATTTATTGCCCTTTGAAATTTCTCTTACTTATTTTTTGTCCAGGGCATATCACACAAAGTATAAGAGTTATGAACTTGAAACTTCATATGTAGAATGAATTCGTTGAGGAGCAGTGCAGCACACAAGAACCATAACTCTTGCTTTATTCATTATAGAGTTAATGCCCTTTGAAATTTACCATACTTACTTTTTGTCCGGGGCATATCTCACAAAGTATAAGAGTTAGGAAGTTGAAACTTCATAAGTAGATAGATCTCAATGAGGAGCAGTGCAGTGCACAAGAACCATAAATCTTGCTTTATTGATTTTTTATTTATTTCCCTTTGAAATTTCTCTTACTTAGTTTTATCTGGTGCATATCTCACAAAGTATAAAAGTTTCTGAACTTGAAACTTCATAAGTAGAATGATCTCAATGCGGAGCAGTGCAATGCACAAGAACCATAACTCTTGCTTTATTCATTTTTGAGTTAGTGCCCTTTGAAATTTCTCATTTTTTTTGTCTTATTTTTGTACAATATTGTAAAATGCTTTCTGTTTGAATCGTAAAGGAACCTTGAAATACAATATCTTTCTTACAAATTCTTCCTGCTCTAACAAAAAAGTATTTGTGACAAAGCGGCGTTGGGGAGCATAACCCGTCTCTGACGGCTCTTGTTAGAACTTTGTTTTGACTCAAAAAGCAGTTATATCTGGTGTCCGGTCCCATACCTGCTTATTGTTGGGGCTAGAAAATACTCTGGTCGAATAAAATGGCTTCCATGTGCAAAAAAGACAAAGACGTGCCTGTTTACTGGAAAAGTAGAAAAAGATACAATTTTTAAAATTGGTAACAATAACAAGGTGATAACAGGATTTTATGCACATTTCTTTTTTTTTTACCAGAGGTGTAAGTTAAAGTTAGTTACTTTAAAAATCTGTCAGAACTAATTGATAGGGGTTTCGACTCTTATATTGCATGTATTACTCTGAAAGCCTTGTTTTCTTATATTATTTTCAGGGGTAATTTTAAGTTATTTGACATAACTTCCTATTTTCAGAGAATAAAGAAGCATAGTCATGACTTAAAGGCAATATCTGACGATACAGTTCCAGTCAACCATCTCACCAAAACTGTCAGACAAGCAGGTATAATAGTTATAATATTTTAAAATATACAAGACCCTTTTATTGAATGTTTTAGTGAAAATTTTAGTATAAATTTAAGTAACAGTACTAATATATAGCTAGCATATTCTTAAATGCAGTTTCCAAACTGGTAGGTGTTACGGATAGGCCGAGAGGGATACTCCACCAGAACACAAGACTACTAAAATTTTTACAATTTATTTACAAAAAAAAACAAAAACAAATTTCTTTTAAAAATGAGAAAAAGAAAAGAAGAAAAACAAAATGAAACAATTAAATGAATATGTCTGTTCACACAGATTGTTCACACGCTTTGCATATCCACAATAATTTAGAGTGTCCACAGAACGATCTTGACGAAGTGTCCACTATATGGGCTGTTTCAAAAAAATGGCTGGTTTGGGTTTTCCAGTTATAAAAATGTACAACAAACAGTTATTTCCATTTTTGTACTTTGCAGAGGTGTCTCATCATGCCCTTTAAAGATTTGTGAAGTTTCATCAAAATAGCACCATCTGTTAAATAAATATTCTAAAATAATTGGCAAAAAATGTCAGGAGTGTGACAAAAAGTGTGACACTTCAAAATCGCATTTGTTCAGACCATTATTTTACAAAAAGCTTGAATAAAGACAAGTTTTAGTGGTGTTTTATTAAAATGTGCATTTACCGGTATTAGGCATCAAATAATGATAAAATTAAGCATATTATACTTAAAGTAATCAAAATTTATGCTATTTAGTCAAGCGTGGTAGATTAGAAAATACCTCAAGAAAATCAATACATCTTTGCTTTATAAATTTATAGGACTTTAAAGATTAATAGTACATAAGAAATGTTTTGTGTATCATTAAGTTTTATGTTTCTAGAAAAACCCGTATATTGATGTGATGCATGAAGACACACAGCAGGGGCACTTTGCTGTACTTGCACAGGGGTAAACAAACCCCAAAAATATATGTGTTTAATAAACACTTCCCTGACACTGTTGTCTGTCCCTCGGGAAGTTTTATTCCTCTGTAAATCCCTCTTGCTATCTGCACTGCGACAAGTGGTACCTTCCGCCTATGATGGACAGGCCCTATCAGTGTTGGGATTACAGTTAGAGTTGACAGCCGGCAAATGTCTACACAACGTAGGCTCAAATCGACTATCCCAGCCAATGCTTTGCCCAGTAGAGCTCCAAGGGTAAATCAATTTTGACTGGCCACTCCTGACTAAGGTTTTAAGCGGCTGCAAATGATAACACATATTTAATACAAAAGTGTCCCCCAAACCACGTAATATCTTATATGTAGAAAAAATCATTATATCGAAACCCTGAATACATATGAAATGACAAAATATCTAAATAGATACTGCAACTTGACATGTAGAACATAATATTAATCAGTTAATAATAACTTAACATTGATTATCATGTGCCCTAATACAAATACTAGATTTACATAAAATATGAAGTGGCTGACCTCTGGTTATCCTAAAAACAATTAACCATGATAAAGTTTTGTCTAGTATATTGAAATTCACCAACGCAAAACAAAAACAACATAAACAAAAAAAACAACAAAAAAACCCCCAAAAACGTGAGCTTTGATTGAACCCATAACCTCACATTTACAAAGCCGATGCTCTATCCACTGAGCTTCTTCAAACTTGGTAAAAATGTTTATCTCAATGATATCTTGGTCACTGGGCCATGTAACCTTAAAAACTAGATCACAAGGTCATATTACAGAAAAAGCTCCTCTGTACTCTAACAGTGTTAATTTTGGTGGGATCTTCTTCAAACTTGGTAAGAATGTTTATCTCAATGATATCCAGGTCATGTTCGTAACTGGGTCACGTGACCTTAAACCTAGGTCACTAGGTCAAATTAAGAAAAAGCTTGTCTGCACTCTAGCGGTCTTAGTTATGGGCTGATCTTCTTCAAAGCTGCATTTCGGGGGCATATGTCAATTTCAAGTGACAGCTCTTGTTTTCATTAACTTCTTTATTAAAACCTTGTCTACACTCCAAAACCCTTTTGAGGATTTCATTGAAATTTCACAGGAATGTTTTTCACCTAGTTTAGTTGGGCATATTGTCAAGAGTTTCCACTTGGATTACTTTTAACAGAGTTATGTGCCCTTAGTCATTTGGTTTGCTTAACCTGTATTTCTTGAGGGATTTATTTCAAACTTCAAATATGAGTTCCTTATCATCACTAACATTATTCCTTATCATCCCCCACATCATATGATTGTGGTAAGGTCCATAACTGTAATAATCATATTTCCAGGATAATATCTTTAAATTTTAGAATTTTTCATAAAAATTCTAATATTTAACGATTACTTGTTTATTACTTGAAATATTTACTACAGACTTTAAACAAATTATTCTTTTAATCTTTTACATTATATGCAGTATGCTTCATCTCTTTAGCAGGCCTATTTTTATTACATATGTATACCAAATTTGATTTCAAAGCTGCATTTCACTGGCATAATTACGTCAGTTTTCAGTGACAGCTCTTGTTTACTCTTTTTTTTTAGATACTGATGGTGTTTTTCTTCTTTTTAATATACAGATGGTGTCTAACATTAAGTTTGTTAACACAAACTGCTCCAACATACAAAAATGGTTTGCAGATAAATAGAGTTCTTTCACATTTTTACCTCCCCTTAGCGCTCTCTAAAATTGAAGAGCATATTTAGTCGATAAATGCACGCGAGGGGGCATCGTTTACTATTGTTAATATGACTAAGTGATTATAAAATTAAGAACATGTTGATTAATCATTTCAATTTTATAAATAAGTAAGTTCAGTCAAACAACGAAGAATAAAAAAAAAATGTTATGATCATTTACAAGCACATCAAGAAAGTTTATGCGCATTTTAAACATTGTTTATCGCAGTATTTTCAGGACGCGAGTATCCAACGGATTTGTTTGGTTTTTTTATGAAAAAACACACGTGAATTGTGTTTACTAAAAATAAATCTGTATAATTGACAATTCAGACGAACATTATCGGACATTTTACCGTTTTACGGCATTTTTAGCTCGACTATTCGAAGAATATGTCGAGCTATTGTACTCACTTGAAGAGCATATTTAGTCGATAAATGCACGCGAGGGGGCATCGTTTACTATTGTTAATATGACTAAGTGATTATAAAATTAAGAACATGTTGATTAATCATTTCAATTTTATAAATAAGTAAGTTCAGTCAAACAACGAAGAATAAAAAAAAAATGTTATGATCATTTACAAGCACATCAAGAAAGTTTATGCGCATTTTAAACATTGTTTATCGCGGTATTTTCAGGACGCGAGTATCCAACGGATTTGTTTGGGTTTTTTATGAAAAAACACACGTGAATTGTGTTTACTAAAAATAAATCTGTATAATTGACAATTCAGACGAACATTATCGGACATTTTACCGTTTTACGGCATTTTTAGCTCGACTATTCGAAGAATATGTCGAGCTATTGTACTCACTTGGGCGTCGGCGTCGGCGTCCCGCTTTGGTTAAAGTTTGCGTGCAACCTACTGTTATCTTGAAAACTACTATAGCTACAGCTTTAAAACTTGGCACACTTGTTCATCATCATGTCCCGAGTATGTATGCCAAGAACCATAACTCTAACTTTCATTTTGATCAAATTATGGCCCTTTTTCGACTTAGAATTTCAGGTTAAAGTTTGCGTGCAAGCTAATGTACAGACACATAACTTCAATACAACTTATACTACAGCTTTGAAACTTGGCACACTTGTTCATCATCATGTCCCGAGTGTGTATGCCAAGAACCATAACTCTAACTTTCATTTTGATCAAATTATGGCCCTTTTTTGACTTAGAATTTCAGGTTAAAGTTTGCGTGCAAGCTACTGTACAAACACATAACTTCAATACTACTTATACTACAGCTTTGAAACTTGGCACACTTGTTCATCATCATGTCCCGAGTGTGTATGCCAAGAACCATAACTCTAACTTCAATTTTGATCAAATTATGGCCCTTTTTTGACTTAGAATTTCAGGTTAAAGTTTGCGTGCAAGCTACTGTACAAACACATAACTTCAATACTACTTATACAACAACTTTGAACATGGCACACTTGTTCATCATCATCTCCCAAGTGTGTATGCCAAGAACCAAAACTCTAACTTTCATTTTATTAAAATTATAGCCCTTTTTCGACTTAGAATTTCAGGTTAAAGTTTGCGTGCAAGCTAGTGTACAAACCCGTAACTTTCATACTACTTATACTACAGCTTTGAAACTTTCAGCACTTGTTCATTATCATATCCCGAGTGGTTATGCCAAGAAGCATAACTCTAACTTCCATTTTGTTCAAATTATGGCCCTTTTTCAACTTAGAATTTCAGGTTAAAGTTTGCGTGCAAGCTAGTTACTTTCATACTTCTTGTACTATAGCTTTGAAACCTTCAACACTTGTTTACCATCATGACCCTGACTATGTATGCCAAGAACCATAACTCTTTCTTTAATTTTTAATCAAATTATGGCCCTTTTTCAGCTTAGAATTTCAGGTTAAAGTTGCGTGCAAGCTAGTTACTTTCAAACTTCTTGTACTATAGCTTTGAAACTTGTTCACTATCATGACCCTGACTATGTATGCCAAGAACCATAACTCTTTCTTTGATTTATATCAAATTATTGCCCTTTTTAGACTTAGAAATTAAGGTTAAAGTTTGCGTGCAAGGTGGTGAAACCTCATATCTTTCATTCTATTAAAACGACAACTTTAAAACTTTGTAAACCTTTATTTTATCATACATCAGGTTGATTTTCAAAGGCCCATAACTCATCCTTGCTTTTTTTATTTAATTTTTGCCCTTTTTCGCTTAGAAATTAGAATTAAGACTTAGAAATTATGGTTTAAGTTTCAATGTTAGTGTTTTTCATAGGTAATGCTATAGAAAAGGTTTAAAACAGATGTACTTAACATACTTTGGTTGAATATACTATACTATACCACACCACACCACACCACACCACACCACACCACACCACACCACACCACACCACACCACACCACACCACACCACACCATCATCCACCCAACACCACACCACACCACACCACCATCCACCCCACACCACACCACACCACCACCCACCAGCACCCCCACCACCACCACCCACCCACCCACCCACCCACCACCACACCACACCACCACCCACCCCACACCCACCACCACCCACCAGCACCCCCACCACCACCACCACCCACCCCTACCCACCCCCACCCACCCACCACCCCCACCACAACACCACACCACAACCCACCACCACCCCCCACCACCACCCCGCATCACCACCCCCCACCCCCCACCCACCACCCCCCACCCCACACCCCCCACCCCCCACCACCACCCCCCACCCCCCCCTCCACCCACCCACCACAACCCCACCAACACCCACCCACCACACCCCCACCCACCCACCACCACCCCTACCACTACCCGCCACCCACCACACCACACCACACTACCCCCCCCCCCCCCCCCCCCCCCCCCCACCACATACCACCCACACCACCACCAACAATAACACCAACAACACAACCAACAATAACACAAATAACAACAACTACACCACCAACAACACTGTCAACAACACCACCACCAACAACATCGACACCAACAATAGCATCAACAACCACCACAAACAGCAACAACACTGACAACAACAACAACACCAACAACACAACCAACAAAAACCCTAATAACAACAACACCAACAACAACACCACCAACAACACCATCAACAACACCACCAACAACAAAACCATACCTTACTATACTACACCACACTATAGGTGGGCAGGGGTGTATGGACTGTAATTTATTGATTTCCTAACTTGTATTTAGAAACTTTTATTCATGTGTGTGTGTTGGGTGTCATAAACTCCTGAATCACTCCCCAGTTTAAATGAAGCCCAGTTTTAAATGTGCTTAAATATGTCTGACTTCGAATAGTCAAGCGTGCTGTCGTTTCCGACTGGCTCTTGTTTTTTGTAATGCTATAATTTATAGTGGAATGAGACATACGAGGGGTGTTAGGTAAATTCCCGGACTGGATGTATTAAAACGAAAATTCGAACTACATTTCAACAATTTAATGTTCTCCTGAAAGATCATTACATACTCTTTAAAATGATATATAACAATGTACATTTATCTGCTACAATACAGAAAACATAAACAAAAATAAACATAGGTACAGCCGCAGCGGGACAAACGCGGCGAAACGTTGACATCAATTTCAACGCCGTCAATCACAACAAGCACTGTCTTTGTGATATGATGCCTCATTCTTTCTCAAAAAAAACTCTCCTTTATGTTCAATGCACTTCTGCCACTGTTCGCACCATAAATGTCTCTGAAATCAGCTAAAGTAAGACTGGCAAGAAATGCGTTTACCGCGGTGGTCAATTCGCCCTCGTTGTCAAAGTGCATTCCACGAAGGTAACCCTTCAGCAAAATCACAAGGTGCCAAATCTGGAGAATATGGACACTAATGTCCGACAGACAGATGACTCGCCATACACGCGTTTTATTTTTTTATTCGAATCTGTTGGCGTTTCACCCGACAAGGCATGAAACTTGATTACAGAACGAATTTCTTCTTTCGACGCCATAACGCAAGTGCGTTGGTAAACAATGACGTCATTTTAATTTGACGTCACGCACGCAATACCCTATGATTTCGCTCAAAATTTACGTCACGGACAGAGTAACGTCAGTTTAATTACTTATCAAAAATTGGAAGAAATTATACAAATATTTACTGTTCTCGGATGGTTTTAATGCACATACGTATGTAATGTCCCGGGTAGGCTTCCCTTATGTTGCTATAGCAACAATAGCACAAAGAAAATTCAAATTACCACTTATTTGTTTCATATTTAAATTATAAACATTTTATTTAGTATGTCTGCAAATTTTCATTACTATCAATGAAGCTGTTGAGATTATATGAGAACAGTCCGGGAATTTACCTAACACCCCTCGTAATTATATTTTTATGTAGCTCGTCGGCGACTAGGTTGATATGTGTTTTGCGTGTTTTGCTTTTGAGAAAAAATATTAAGTATTTACATAATAGGATGATTCCAGCTACAACCCGAGAAATCGTTAAATTGATTGAACCAGACGAATATTGCCTGACGGCAGGCCCACCAAAACTATTAAAAAAAAATCCAGAGAGTTTTGTTGTTTTTTTAATAAAAACTATTTTGATGTTGAAGTTCGTAATTTTTGTCGCTGAAGGTTTTGAAATATAATATTTTCATTTCTGTTTAAAATCAAAATGACCATGGACCAAAACAAATGAACGGGACTGCGATATTCAGGTCCGAGTTTAGTTTTATGACACTTAGCTGTTGTGTACATGTGTGCCCGAGGCATCGTGTCACTATCACATAATCTCTCAATAAACAGGAAATTTTGGAGCCGTGACCAAGACCAAGTTTCTTAATATTAATTAATATAATTGTAAAACCCATTCTAAATTCAGTTAAATTTATGTTTCATTAATTATCCTTTTCAATATTTTTAAATCTTGAGATTTTGCCTGAAAATCCTTAGATCCGGAGAAGAACCTTACGGTCCGGAGATTTCAGATAAAATCCTGAGATTTTGGAGGTCTGCGGACATTTTATCTTCTTTCTACATCATTCCCGTAACACGTAGATATTCATGAAATGCGACTTAAACTAATGTCTATTGACTATGGCTGACGATTTTATAAAAAAATAATGTTTATAATAACATGAATAAGACGTAAACTACTACATGATCTGCCATTTCAACGCTACAAATTATAGTTATAGAAATATGGGACTGAAGTCGTGAAAAGTTTTAGGTATTCGAAAAGTTAACGCTTGAAGTGACAATAACAGTTAAGTTCAATTTGATGATTTGAGATAATTAATTTTAAGTCTCCTCAAATGTCAGATATCAAACAAGTTTTCACACCTCAATATGTCGCCATCGTTTTCTGGGCAGAATGGGAATGAGAATATTGTGTCAAATATATAGGGACAATTAACAGTAACACGGTCGTGTTCAAAGTATGATTTCTAGTTATTAAACATAAAAATAATTTTAATCCAGGACTGATAAAAGAAATATACGAATGATTACAATAAATTTTAGTTTTAAACATATGTTGGAAGGAAGTAAAATAGTAAACAAAATAATAAGGCTTAACGGGCGTTGAATACAACGGCGATACATTGTTGAATTCATCCGTTTTCTCTTCCAATTTAGGGAGAACAAGTTACATAAAATATATTTTTTGAAGTAAACGCATTTTGTCAGAAAAACACGAGACGCTTATATATGTGTCTGTGGCAAATAGACAGTAACATGCAATCCACATTGTCTTTGTTTTTATATAAGACTTCCTGATTCAAATTTGCAACCACGTCTTTGATTGTTTTACGCTTTTCACAGTCAAATCTTGCCGACCAGACTTTTTAAAGCCTGCAATAATCGGAAATTTCTAAAACTTGAATTTATTGTGCCTCATCACAATTATAATTATAATTTATCATAAGCTTTAAGACTACACCGTGATCATGTCCGTTCATTCTGTTAGCAATGACACTGTTAAATGCCCCCTCACGCGTCGGTTTAGGATAAAACCAATATTTTCGTACCTAAACGTGGAGTACGACGCATGCGCACAACAATGTGAAAGAACTCTATTGTATATGTTGCACTATAAAAACTATCTATTGTCGTGTTCAGTGACAATAATCAAAAGTGTTTATCCAGAGTTCTGATCTACAACTGACCAGACCCTACTGAATGTATTGGAATGGACCAATGAGCTATGAGTTATTCTGTTTTAATTCTGCATCTCAGACCAGAACTACCCAGTAACAGGTGCATGTAATTAAGGGAGGTTACTTAAGACAGAATATTGAGGTAACTCTGTATAACAGTAGGCCCACATTAAGATTTTTTTTTTAGATCAGTAATTTAAAAGTTACTTAGTTTAGGTGTCCAGTTATGGTAAAAATATGGTTTAAGATTGTATGGGTTTCTTTTCAGAGAAGAACAGGACAGAATTGGAACAGATTCCAAAGGTATGGCAGTAAGTTACATCTTGGGATACTACCCACCCTCCCAGTGCTATTGTTGATACTTAAAGTCATACTCTAGTACTGCTGTTTTGGTTACAAACAAGTACATTCACCATATGTTTGGTTTCTCGAAAGTCTTAAGAAGAATATAACATTAGCCAGGATTGAACAATTGAGTCATTGACCTCAGAACCTCTAGACCAAATTTAATCTACAGAGTAATTCCCTGCATTTAATATGCATAATGAAACAATCAAATTCCAGATATCGAAGGAAGTGTGCCAGAATGGAAAATATTTTTTGATAGCATTGAAAGAAATATTTGTGGATTTAAAGTTTTTTAACTAAGAATTACTTTTATGCTAGAGCATTACTGGCAGATTACGTAATGTTAGCCGGTATGTAAATATTCGGCCACCTGATTAAAAGCCTATTTGTGAAATTGATCCTTAATCTATTATCGCTGTCAGTAGAAATGTTTGCCTAAACGACAGAATCCGAAAGAATACTTCAATTCAGTAAGAATAAATACAATTAAGGGCACACTTTTTTTATTTAGTCTTACGAGAATTTTCTTGAAAAATGAGTGCTGTAAGTCAAAATAAAATAAAAAGATAAAGATGTGACTGTCATTAACAATCAACTTTCAAACCTCTTTTGTACAAGTTTGCTTTTTTTTAGATTACCTCTTACTACTGACAAAACAATATATTACAGAATAAAAAATTGTAAATAGGTTTATTTTAACATTTTTTATGCTGCAATAGTGTGATTGATATATACAGCCACCACAAGTAATCTTCCAGCCTTGTCTCATCTGTCACAGCTTTTTCACTCAACACAATATTTTGGTAAAGCAAACTTTTCACTTTTAAATAAAAGTTAGCTTATTAACACAAGAATATAAGCACAAATTTGCATTCATACATCCTTAATGGCTTGATGCTGTCAATCTCAGTCTTGTCTGCCGAAAATGTGCCATCACGGTAACCAGATATAGTTTTTAAAACATTTTTATCGGGAATGTAACAACTTAAAGTTGAACCAATGGTTTCATTATTTCTTACTTAATACCATTTTCAACCCCGAAATTGAGCCTAAAATGTTGCTTCAAAAATGTTTACTGCGCCATAGAGGCAGCCATAATAAAAGTGAACTGTTTACATGGTTTGTTTTTTTTAATAATCCATTTTTAATTGTGTAAAAGAAACCAGTGAGCACAAATCGGAAAGCTTCTGATTCCATTGTTTGATTTCAGATCATTCTCCAAACTCTTGTTTCTGATTGGTCAGCTATTGTTTCTGATTGGTCTTTATCAACCAATCATCTATTCAAGAATGAGGGCTAATCTCCAGAGGGGTATGAACTTGGACCCTGGCCCATTAACATGATGATTAAAACAAACAAAATTTCAAGTAAATGTATGATTACATAAAACAATTTCAGAAACAAGAACATAATTGAATTTTTTTTGCAGCTGTTTATGTTGCCTAACTTCGAGCTGGGGAATGTTGACACATTTAATGCAGTTTTTCCATGGACACAAGTAGAAGAATCTAAAATCAACCAATCAGGAACCAGACAGTCTTCCAAACTTCTGCAAGAAAAGGTATTTGTTAGAAATATAATTAAAGGTGACACAAGTGAGTTATTGCAACAGGAAATGGCAATCTCTCATTCATGAAAATGTGCACATTTGTGCAACTCAAAGGTTTAACAAATTTCACTTTAATAGGCCTTCCAAACATCTATGGCAATAAATCAGTTACCATGTTCAGTGACATCAAATTGCTATCAGCAACCCTGTTAAAATAATCACTAACATGCATCTTATAATATGATTTCTGTTGTAATTTTAAGTGTGTTATTCTGAATAGAAAAAAAATCTTATTTTGATCAAATAATACCATTTGAACCAGAATTAGTTGAATTAATTCTATAGAATTTAGGTCGAATATTTCACAGTATGCAAAATATAAGCGGAACACCTCTTGTTTACTAATGACGTCATTGGATCGGAGGCCTATATGATGGGTCTATGTTGCTTATGGTATATCATAAATTAAATTTTTGTAACAATAACGTCTTCATGTGTCTGTAACTTTGCTAGTATATGAATTTTTATGCCCCCTAAGAAACCTTTTTGAGGAGTTCATTGAAATTTAACAGGAATGTTTGACCCTTGTCTAGTTGTGCATATCTTCAGGATTTTCCACTTGGATTACTTTTAGCAGAGTTATTGGCCCTTACTCATTTGGTTGTTTAACTTCTATATTTAGTGAGAGATTTACTTCAAACTTCAAATATATGTTCCTTATCATTACTCACATATTTCCTTTTCAGTACCCACATCATAATTATGTGGTAAGGTGCATAACTCTAAAAATCATATTTCCAGGATAATCTCCTATTTAATCTTAGAATTTTCTTAAAAAAAATTGTAATATTTAACTTACTTGATTATTACTCAAGATATTTACTACAGACTTTAAACAAACGATCCTTTTCATCTTTCACATTATATGCATGCAGTGTGCTCTTCCACAAGCATATATTTTATTACATATGCATACCAATTTGATTTCAAAGCTGCATTTCGGGGGCATATGTCGATTTCAAGTGACAGCTCTTGTTATATCAATTTTGAAATTTCAATCGGACATTTCTGCCAAAAATCTAACATTGACCGGCCTGCCAGAAAATTTGATGATCACTGTATACAAGTAACAATTTTCCACATCTGTTTCATGTAGCTTCCATCAGTTCCTCCAGTATTCTTGTTTCAGAAAAGTTGCTAGATACATATTGTTCATGGTAAGGTCATCTGCATATTGTTTTCAGCTTAGTCACTACCTGGATATTGTTGAAGTACAGATAGCCCAGCAGATCTCACGGAGGTCCGAGGCCTTCTTTCATGCCATGACATCTCATGATGAACTCCAAGAAAAGATGAAAGTCACCTGTGGCAGAATCAAGTATCTCAGGTGTGTTTTAATGGTTTATTGCAATTTAATATTTAATTTGTCCCCTAGCAGTATACCGGACGGGACTTTAAGTTTACCTTCCATCAGTCCCTCTGACTGGATGCACATTTGTTAGGTATGTTTTTTCCAGTGTTCATACAGGACTTGAAAAGTACACTGCAGACTCTTTATAACGATGCCCTTTAAAGATTCCGGTCCGTTATAACATGGTCAAACTTTGGATCCCATATTTTTTATATTTAATCATTCAACATTGTTTATGCCCCCGAAGGGAGGCACATAGTAATCGCACAGTCTTTCTGTCCATCTGTCGATAAGGTCAGTCTGGCAAAATCTTGTCCTCGCTTCTTCTCCAAAACCGCTTAAGGGATTTCATTGAAACTTCACAGGAGTGTTTGTCACCAAGCCTAGTTATGCATATCATCAGGAATTTCTACTTGGATTATTTTTTACAGAGTTATAGGCCCTTTCATTTTTTAACTAAACCCTAACCCTAACATCTTTAACTAACCCTAAACCTAACTTCTATATGAAAATCTTGTCCATGCTTCATCTTCAAAGCTGCTTTACGGATTACATTGAAACTTCACAGGAGTGTTTGTAACCAAGCCTAGTTGAGCATATCATCAGACTGTTTATCACAGAGTCATGGCTCTTTGATAACTTATGCATCATGCATATAGAGCAGTATTCATTTCCGCGCTATTTCTTTGCAACTATTGGATGGATTTCAATGAAACTTTCTGGAAACCATCTATACCAAGAGGAAATGCGCATATTGTCGTCTTGTTCCCATCAGACTATTTAACACATAGTTATGGCCCTTTGATAACTTATGCATTATGCATATAGAGCAGTATTCGTTTCCGCTATTTCTCTGCAACAACCAGATGGATTTCAATGAATCTTTCTTGAAACTATCAATACCAAGAAGAGACGTGCATATTGTCATCTTGTTCCAGTCAGACTGTTTAATACAGAGTTATTGCCCTTTGATAACTTATGCATGATGCATATAGAGCAGTATTTGTTTCCGCTCTATTTCTTTGCAACTTCTTGATGGATTTGAATGAAACTTTCTGGCAAACATCAATACCGAGAGGAGATGCGCATATTGTCACCTTGTTCCGGTCAGACTGTTTAACACAGAGTTATTGCCCTTTGATAACTTATGCATTATGCATATAGAGCAGTATTTGTTTCTGCGCTATTTCTCTGTAACTAGCGGATAGATTTTAATGAAACTTCCTGAGAGCCATCAATGCCAAAAGGAGACGCGCATATTGTCATCTTGTTCCAGTCAGACTGTTTAACACAGAGTTATTGCCCTTCGATAACTTGTGCATTATGCACATAGAGCAGTTTTTGTTTCTGGGCTATTTCTCTGCAACTACTGAATGGAATTCAATGAAACTTTCTTGAAACCATCAATACCAAGAGGAGATATGAATATTGTCGTCTTGTTCCCGTCAGACTGTTTAACACAAAGTTATGGCCCTTTGATAACTTATGCATTATGCATATACAGCAGTATTTGTTTCTGTGCTATTTCTCTGCAACTACTAGATGGATTTCAATGAATGTTTCTGGAAACCTTTAATACAAACAGGAGATGTGCATATTGTCATCTTGTTTCAGTCAGACCCTTTAACACAGAGTTATGGCCCTTTGATAAGTTATGCATTTTGCATGTAGAGCAGTATTTGTTTCCTTGCTATTTCTCAGCAGGAAACTATGGAAACCATCAATACCAAGACAAGATGCCCATATTGTTGTCTTGTTCTGGTCTGACCGTTTAACACAGAGTTATGGCCCTTTGATAAGTTATGCACTATGCATATAGAGTAGTATTCGTTTCTGTGCTACTTATATGCAACTTCTGCATGGATTTCAATTAAATACCACGCTATATTTTTACTACTGCATTCTTCATTTCAACAACTTGAAGACTTTTCGTCTCATTTTTATATTCTGGTGAGCTGCCCAACCCTTTTCACCATCTGAAGTTTTTTTCACTGTTTTTGCCATCCATGATAAATATCTAATTCTAACACGACTTGACGTTTTTCCCATTGAATTTGCTGTGAATTATTACACGATAATTCACCACGCGTGGGCACGGCTATTACTAATTACCTGTCGGTATAAACTTATCACGTGGCAATTGTATTTTTCGCTGTGATTTAATTTCCCACATTTAAGAAAGCACAAAATACGCGAAATTTTTACCCGCGCGTAATATGATGATACCACAGTAATAGAATAATGTTTATTTTATATATTTAGATAAAATACTATAATTATTTTCCGCTATTTTGCGGCAACGTTAAGGTGACGTTAACACGCCATTTTAATGACGTCACGTCATTTCCGTTGTTTACATGTTATTTCCTGGTGCAGTATAAAACTGTTGGAATGACAAATACGGTTCGAACAACGACTGGAGAGTGCTGAACGGCGGTTGGATGGACATGTATTCAAGTTTGTTATTCAATCTTTTAATTATTATCAGTTTTTGAATTATGGAGATGTTTAGGGAGTAAACACTAACTGCCGATCTTATAACCCATTTGCGTTTATTTCGACGCGCTAAACTTGAGTTATGATTATTTCGCTTATTCAGTCAGATGTGTCGTGTTAGAATTGAAATAATCAATAGCTTCCGGTGAATTATCGCAGGATAATTAACGGGGCGTTGTTCAGCTGCGTAGATATATATCACTCGGGGCTACGCCCCTCGTGATATATCCTTACGCATCTGAACTCCGCCCTGTGAATTATCCTGCGATAATTCACTGGAAGCTATTGATTATTTCTTAAATAAAGCCCTATGTCTTCAGCTGTTGTGTTAGTAATAACCAGTACTTGGCCCCATTTTGTTGTGGTGCATGACTTTCCAATTTGTTACTTTCAGGGATAAGATACGGAGTATGGATACAATGATGGCCAGGGAAGCCTTAAAGGTGCTCAGACTTTCTCAGTCAAGGTCAAGTTATGTGTTGCTGCATAATAAGGTATGAGAAATATGATTTCTATATAAGGTGATGTTTCATCCAGTTTAATATATCTCAACCAGCTAGCTCAGCAGGGAAATCTTTGGATAATTACACTGACTATACAGACAAAAAATTCCTCTAGGGTGAGGTGGGTCCGGGGGCAGAGAGGTAGTACCCCTATTGCAACAAATAACAATTTTATTACACGTTTTTGTCACTGACCATTCCAATGCGGTAACCCCTTGGGTTCTCATGTTGTCAGGCGACACATAGGATTACTTTGTTGGTGGCCACGGTGTCAGCACCCATGTCATCCGGATTTCCTTGTCCGGAGCCAAACTTTGTCGCCATATGTCCAAATGACTCCAAACTTGGTATGCATGTTTCTGGCAATGACTCAAAGTGCAATGCACATGAACCGTAACTCTACCTTTTTCCGTTTTTGAATTGTGCACCTTTGATTTTTATAGAGCATTTCTTGTCTGGAGCATTACTTTGTCAAATGACTCCAAACTTGGTATGAATGTTTCTTGCAGTGACTCAAAGTGCAGTGCACAAGAACTGTAACTCTACCTTGTTCTATTTGTTAATTATTCCCCTTTGATTGATTTTTAGTGCAATTCTTGCCAAGGGGATTACTTGTTGTGCATATTCTTGCAATGAGATAATTAAAAGGTTAATTTTATCCTCGCGGCATAGCGGCTGGGGGATATAGGAATGGTCTTCGTCCGTCCGTCCTTCCGTGTGCGCACATTTCCTGTCCGGTCAATAACTTTTCAACCCCTAGAAGGAATTTCATGAAAATTTAGGCAAATGTTCTCCCGAGCAAGACGACCTGCAGAACCCATGTTCCAACATGACCGGCTCAATGTCAAGGTCACTAGGTCAGATTAAAGCAAAAATTTTGTTAACGCAATAGAGGTCACATTTTTTGTCCGATTGTCATCAAATATGGTATGAATATTGATATTGATGATCTCTACTCAAATTATTAAAATCATGCTCTTGAATTGCCCAGGGGCCCCGCCCTGGGGATTTTAAAACTTTTTATACGCCCATTTGAAAAACGGGACGTATTATTGGAACACCTGCGGCGGGCGGGCGGGCAGTGTCCACAGGGTTTCCGCTCTCTAAGTCCAAGAGTTTTCATCAGGTCTTTATCAAACTTGGTGAATATGTTGGTGGGCATAATATCTGGACCAAGTTCTATAACCAGCCAAATCCCCCCATGCACTCCTGAATTATGGCCCTTGAATTGTCCAAAATAAGGTTTTATGCTCTCTAAGTCAAAGAGCTTTCATCCAATCTTTATCAAACTTGGTGAATATGTTGGTGGGCATAATATCTCAACCAAGTTCTATAACCAGCCAAATCCCCCCAGGCACTCCTGAATTATGTCCCTTGAATTGTCCAAAATTACTGTTTCCATTCTCTAAGTCAAAGAGTTTTCATCTGGTCTTTATCAAACTTGGTGAATATGTTGGTGAACATAATATCTCGACCAAGTTCTATAACCTGCCAAATCCCCCCAGGCACTCCTGAATTATGGCCCTTGAATTGTCCAAAAACTGAATTAGCGGTATCTGCTCTCCGAGTCGAATAATTTTTATCAGATCGTTACGCAACTTTGATGATCAGCATTTTGACGGGCGTATTTTGTGTCAGTTTGGCACTCTTGTTTCTTTTAAATTCTGTTTTTAACCTTTGATTTTCTACAGTTATCAACCAGATTTTGACACAAAATTTTTTACCGTCTTAAAATTCAATCTTTCCTGAACAATTCATTCACTGGTTGTTCAGTGATAAAATTTGAAACAAAAATTTTAGTAGCAGAGTGAAAATTTCAAGTAACAAAATTCCAATATTTTTACCTGTCTTCAGCTATATTTAGATTTAATGTTAAGATGTTATTACATTATTCCTACAGTTGCTGGTCAATGACCTAATGAACTTTGATGTTAAGATCTGTGTTATGCAATATTAAGAACTTTGCTCTGGATGATTTTACAGGGTAAATTTTGTCATTTTCTATGGATACTGACCAAATTAACTTCCTTACTTTATAGCACTTTGAAAATCAGGCTCTTCTGAATATTTTATTCACTGTTTGTATGTAAAACAACAACAACAACAAATTTGTAGCACATTCTCAAAATGTTAAGACTAAATTTAAGAGAGGTCTCAGCTGTATACAGTGTATGTACACAAACTGGCAAGTTAATTGGAGGTCTCTGAACCCCTGGAATTAATATCATGAAACTTAAGTGAAATGTTCAGTTCATGAACATGATGTGCTGAACCCATGTTCCAACCTGGCTGGCTCAAGGTCAAGGCAGCCTGTGGTGTTTGATCATATTTCGTGTCCGGTCCATAACTTTTCAACCCTTAGAAGGAATTTCATGAAACTTTAGTCAAACGTTTTCCCCATGAAGACGACGTGCAGAACCCATGTTCCAACATGGCCGCCTCAATGTCAGTGGTGTTTTTTGAAATGCCTTGAAGGAATTTCATGATAGTTGAATGCTTTGTGTCCGGTCTATAACTTTTTACCTCTAGAACGAATTTCATGAAACTTTAGTCGAATGTTCTCCCCATCAAGACGATGTGAAAAACCCATGTTCCAACATGGCCAGCTCAATGTCAAGGTCACAGGTGGTGTTTGAAGATTTGAACCATGCATTTCGCGTCCAGTTCATATCTTCTGAACCCCTGGAATGAGTATTATGAAACTTAAGTGAAATGTTCAGTTAATGATCCTGATGTGCAGAACCCATGTTCCAACCTGGCTGGCTCAAGGTCAAGGATGCCTCTGGTGTTTGAGCAGGCCAATACTCTGAAACGTATCTGAACATGACATCCCCTTGCACTTGAATTGGCTTCCACCTGCCTGCCCGTTGCCCAGAGCTATTGTTTAATTTGCTCTTAACCATCCATAACCTTTCCCACATTCACATCTGCGGCGGGGGATATTGCTGTCGTTCCGACTGCCATGTATATGTGAATTTTGTGCAAATACATTGATAATAACTGTACAACACAAAAACTATGTCGACTAACAAATATTTCCGACTCATGGAGTTCTAGTGTTAATTGTGGTGTCTATTTGAAGCTGACCATTTTATTAACTATGCTCATTCTTTCTCTTCTTCTTGGTTGTGTCAGCCCTGATTCTTCCGAATGTGGCAATTTCTGTTATATTTCTGTTTTACCTTAGTCCATTCATTCTTCCAAGCGTGTGTCCATAACAAAATTTCTGTCGCAGTTTTCTCAGCAACTATAACATGCAGCAGCCTGATACTTTGCATATTGCTTTATCCTATAGTCTCATATGGTGTAAAGCAATTTTATGTTCCTTGCTCATCTACTTCCTGTTCACCATATATTTTTTAGATTTTTTTACTATATACGAGGGATCCAAAATAACGTAGACTTTTATTATAATTTTTATATTTTCAAAATACCACAAATAAAATTAGACCAATTTTAATTGGAATATGTTCAGCATATTTTTACAAAATATCAGCAAAATACAACATAACGTAAAAAAACTATGTACAATTAAAATCTTACAATAGGTGCTATCCAGCGGATGTCAGAGCTCTCAACATGTACGACATTAATTCGTGGTATTATTTCAAAATACCACAAATAAAATTAGACCAATTTTAATCGGAATATGTTGAGCATATTTTTACAAAATATCAGCAAAATACAACATCACGTAAAAAAACTATGTACAATTAAAATCTTACAATAGGCACTATCCGGCGGATGCCATATTAGAGCTCTCAACATCAACGACGTTAATTCATTATAGTGTAATTATCTATAAATATCTAACTTATTTAATCTTATTTAATAGTTTATGACTTTGTGAGGATTGAAATACCAAACAAAACACATTATGAAATACAAATCTGATAATTAAATATTAACATACCTTAAAAAATTTAATTTGTTAGGCAATATCTGATGCACGGTTACTCAGCAAGTCTAGAAAAGCTCTTAAAGCGCCGCAATAGTTAGACTGTCGGCCGTAACTCCGATTTTTTTTCTTTTTTTCTTACCCCAGGCCTATTTAATGGCTCTCCTGACCATTACACAACCACTGATGCCATTTAAAAACTAGAGTTCGGCTTACAGAAGTTTTCATTAATTTTGTGTCTGCTTAATTATTTTTAGCTTTTCTAGAGGTGTTTTTTTTTAAAGATCTGACAGAAATTTATAATAGCGCGTATTTCCAGGTTTGACGAGGACATTTTTGAAATTTTCACCTTGGTGATAGCTCTCTTAAAATTTACTGTTTATAAAATGCAAAGTCCGAATGACGTTAAACTTTAATCTTACATCATTTGAATATTGCGCTTTGACATTGCTAAGTTTGGCTCTTTTTCCACTAGTAGTTTTGTTTATATTGACAAGTTATTTGCTTTACAAAGTACAATGGCAATGACTTGCGCCGCCTGCATTTAATTTAATATTTTAGCTCAGATTTTTATGTTTGTGTTCTGAATGACTTTAGTATATTATTTATTGCGAACCTGTTTCAAATTAAGATGCAATTACAAAAGTCTATGTTATTTTGGATCATCCCTCGAGGGTGCATAACATCAACCAAAAGGGCATCTTCATTTTCCATCGCAGTTTTCTAAGCAACTATAACATGCGGACGCCTGCTTTATCCTATAGTCCCATATGGTGTAAAGCGATTTTATGCTCCTTGCTCATCTACTTCCTATTTACCGATTTCTTAGATTTTTATACATAGATGACATACATGCGCAATTTCTGTCGCAGTTTTCTTAACAACCATATCATGCAGCAGCCATATATTTTGCATATTGCTTTATCCTATAGCCCCATATGGTGTAAAGCGATTTTATGCTCCTTGCTCATCTACTTCCTATTGACAGAATACTTAGATTTATACACAAAGATGACATACATGTGCAATTGCCGTCGCAGTTTTCAAAACAACTATAACATGCAGCAGCCTGATATTTTGCATATTGCTTTATCCTATAGTCCCATATTGTGTAAAGTGATTTTATGCTCATTGCTCATCTACATCCTGTTAACCGAATAGTTAGATTTTTACACATAGATGACATACATGCACATTTTCCATTGCAGTTTTCTATGCAACTATAACATGCAGCAGCCTGATATGTTGCATATTGCATTATCCTATAGTCCCATAATGGTGTAAAGCGATTTTATGCTCCTTGCTCTTCTACTACCTGTTGACCTAATACTTTTTTACATACAGTTGGCAACAAAACATGCACAATTTCCATGACAGTTTCCTTTGCAACTGTAACATGATATTATAATTTTATTTACTAGTAATTTGTTTATTTAACCGGGTTTTCAACGAAAATCCTGGTTATTAGATTGGGGTATGGCGGGCGGGCGGCGGGAATTTGAGGGTTTCCGACGATAACTTCAGTTTGGATTAACCAATCAAGATGAAACTTTAGATATAGTAAGCTTGCATTAAGACCTAGCTTGGGGTTGCATTTGGGGCCGGTCAGATTAAGGTCAAGGTCACTGTTGCTAAAAAAGAGAAATTCACTTTCCGCTCAATAACTTGAGTTTGCTTGGGTGTATTCACTCCAAGCTTTGTGTATGGGTAGCTTATATCAAGAGGCAGCTAGGGATTGCTACCCAGGTGTCTCTGATAAAGGTCAAGATCACTGTTGCTAAAAATAGAAATTCAGTTTCCGTTCAATAACTTTGTTTGCATTGGCCTTTTGACTTCAAACTTGGTGTATGGGTTGCTAATATCAAGAGGCAGCTTGCGAATGCTACCCAGGTGTCTCTGATCAAGGTCAAAGTCACTGTTGCTAAAAATAGAAATTCAGTTTCTACTCAATAACTTGAGTTTGCTTTTGCATATTGACTCTTAACTTGGTATGTGGGTAGCTTATATCAAGAGGCAGCTTGGAATTGCTACCTAGGTGTCTCTGATCAAGGTCATTGTTGTTAAAAATAGAAATTCAGTTTTGGCTCAATAACTTGAGTTTGCTTTTGCCTATTGACTACAAACTTGGAGAATGGGTAGCTTATATCAAGAGGCAGCTTGGAATTGCTACCTAGATGTCTTTGACCAAGGTCAAGGTAACTGTTGCTAAAAATAGAAATTTAGTTTCTCCTTAATAACTCAAGATTAATTGTGCCTATTGACCCCAAACTTGGTATGTAGGTAGCTTATATCAAGTGATAGTACCTCTAGCTGGGAGTGAAAACGCACCGTCACAGTGACAGCGCCTAACCCTGCAATGCCGGCAACGCGACCAACTGAGCTAGCCGGGACAACCCCAAAAACGGTTGATCAGATAGCCCTGATATATGTAACCATCAGTGCATGACATTGGAAATGGGTTATTTTACTGATAACAGTACTGACCATATGTACGGAGAGACTTTTTACAGCCGCCACACTGCACAAAAAGCGCTACTGTGAATTTCAAATGATAAGTTTGCTTTGGCCTATTAATGCTAAACTTGTTTTATGGGTAGCTTATATCAAGAGGCAGCTTGGGATTGGGATTGCTACTCAGGTGTCTGTGATCAAGGTCAAGGTCACTGTTGCTAAAAATAGAAATTAAAATTTCACCTAATAACTTCTAGTTTGCTGTGACCTATTGACAGCAAATCAAGACGCTATTTAGGATTGCTACCTAGATGTATGTGATCAAGGTCAAGGTCACTGTTGCTAATAATAGAAATTCATTTTTGCTTAATAACTTTAGCTTGCTTTGGCCTATTGATGCCAAACTTGGTGTGTAGATAGCTTATATTAAGTGGCAACTTTGGACTGCAATCCAAATGTCTGGGATTTAGTTCAAGGTCACTGATGCTTAAAAATAGAAATATTCAGTTTCTGCTCAATAACTTGAGTTTGCTCTGGCCTATTGATGCTTAACTTGGTTTATGGGTTGCTAAATCAAAAGCCAGCTTGATTGCTACCCATATGTCTGTGATCAAGTTCAAGGTCACTGTTGCTAAAAAAAGAAATTCAGATTCCACCTAATAACTTCTAGTTTCCTGTGACCTATTGACAGCAAAAGTGGTTTATGGGTAGCTTAGATCAAGATGCAACTTAGGATTGCTCACCAGATGTCTGTTATCAAGGTCAAGGTCACTGTGACCAAAACTAGAAATTTAGTTTCCCCGTAATAACTTGAGTTAGCTCTGACCTTTTGACACCTAATTTTGTACCCAGGTAGCTTATATCTAGAAGCAACTCGGGATTGCATTCATCTTGTCTGTGATTAAGGTCAAGGTCACTATTGCTAAAATTAGAAGTTCAGATTTTGTGTAATAAAATGAGTTTGCTTTGACCTATTGACAGCAAACTTAGTGTGTATGTATCAAGTTTATGTATGTATGTATGTATGTATGCAACTCTGGATTCTACTCAGATGTCTATACCAGGTAGTTAATAACCTGGTTTTCTCGCATTGCGGTGCTTCTTGTTATATGTAATTTATAGGTAAAAAGTGGGGGTATCACAAGTGAGCATTAGCTCAGAGATTTACCTTGTTATATCTTAAATTCCAAAACTTTAACTGACAGACATTTCTTCAGGAGTGTGATGGTTTAAGATGGTTTCATCATATTGTGGTGTATTCTTGACTTTACAAATCAAATTCTTATTTGCAGATCTTTGCGATTTTGTACAAAAATAATGCTGTGAACGAACGTGCATTAAACGTGTGATCCAAGTCAATCAGTGTTCTTATGCACAACCGTCACATCAGTAGTGCAACCGCTACCGTTAAATTTTGGCCAGCATTTTCCTTAAAAAAGCATACAAATTTAATCCAGTCACAGAATACAAAACGGAACAAATACTTTGTTCTTGCAGTGATACAGGACAAGAATACCTCTAAATATTGCTGGAAAATCAAAAAAAGCTTCACCTCACATTAAATTTTGCTCATTTCAGAGGCAGAATGATCGTCATAACTCAACCATGTTTGCGTATTTTGGTCTCATATTATACAAGCCTGCAGATAAATCCTACACGCATCGAATCATGTTCCCCATTTTTCAAAGAATTGCTTTAAAGAAATGTTAGATTGGATAGATAGGTTATGTAAGTATTTGCTGTCAACTTTCAGATAAAGTTAATGGCAACGGTCCACCAGACACAACCCACCATACAAACCTTACTGGCAACCAACGAGTTTGTTGGAGCTCTTGACCTCATTTCAACCACTCAGGAAGTACTCTCTCAAGAGCTTGCAGGTGTCCATAGTCTAAGGTTTGTGAGATTTACAGCATTAATTCACCTTATTTAGGGCCCATTCTCCTATAACTGCAAAACATGTGTTTTAAACTTGTCGATTGTAACAAACAATTTTCTCTCACCTTTCTATACTGCTATGTGTTTTCAGAACATCTGTGAGGTAGGCCAGGCCAGAAAATTTCATATGACAAGGAATATATAACATGTTTTCACTGTCGTTTGTTTTTAATTTTGGTACAGAATGTACAGATTTTGTTATTTGCAAAAATTAATTTCCAGGTTTGGTTTAGCTTTCGATTAGCTATTGGTACGATGTTTTTTATGCCCCCGGCATCTAGTGATTAAACCGTCCGTCCGTCCATCCTTCCGTACGTCCGTCAGGTTAACATTTTTCTGCAAGTTCGTTATTTCTCAATTTTAAAAAAAAAGGATTGGCATGAAAGTTTACACACTTACTTAAAAGTTCACAGGTCATGACCCTGACAAGTTACATAACTCTGGGTACCTTATTTCTGGTGTTATCTCCCCATTTTGTACTTGGAGATAAATGGTTAACCTGTTTCCGCAAGTTGGATATTTCTCAATTTCTACAAAGAGCATTGGCATAAATGTTTACACACTTACTTAACAGTTCACAGGTCATGACCCTTACAAGTTACATAATTCTGGGTACCTTATTTCTGGGGTTATCTCTCCTTTCTGTTTTTATTCTTCGTTTCTGGTTCTTCGTTTCTGGTTCTTCGTTTCTGGATGATAACGCATGAAGGGCTTAACAAATTTAAATAATGTTTGGTACACATGTGTAACATCACAAGATACTGGTCAACTTTAATTTTAGGGCTGGTGGGGTCAGTGTCAAGGTCACTGTTACTAAAAAAAATCGTTTCCAGATGATAACTCATGAAGGGCTAGACAGATTTTAATATTTTTTGGTACACATGTGTAACATCATAAGATACAGGTCAAGTACGTTTTGGGGCTTGTGGGGTCAGTGTCAAGGTTACTGTTACTAAAAATAGAAAAATCGTTTCCAGATGATAACTCAAGAAGGCTTGACAGATTTAAATAATTTTTGGTACACATGTGTAACATCATAAGATACAGGTCAAGTTCAATTTTGGGGCTGGTGGGATCAGTGTGAAGGTCACTGTTACTAAAAATAGAAAAATTGTTATGGAAGATAACTCATGAAGGGCTTGACAGATTTCAATAATTTTTGGTACACATGTGTAACATCATAAGATACAGGTCAAGTTTGATTTTGGGGCTGGTGGGGTTAGTGTCAAGGTTACTGTTACTAAAAATAGAAAATGCTTTCTGGACGATAACTTCTTAAAGGCATCAAATATTTAAAAGAAATTTGGTACACAGGTGTAACATCACAAGATACAAGTCAACTTGGACTTTGGGGCAAGTTCATTTTGGGGGTTGGTGGGGTTAGTGTCAAGATTACTGTTACTAAAAATAGAAAAATCGTTTCCAGATGATAACTCAAGAAGGCTTGACAGATTTAAATAATTTTTGGTACACATGTGTAACATCATAAGATACAGGTCAAGTTCAATTTTTGGGATGGTGGGATCAGTGTGAAGGTCACTGTTACTAAAAATGGAAAAATTGTTTTAGGAAGATAACTCATGAAGGGCTTGACAGATTTAAATAATTTTTGGTACACATGTGTAACATCATAAGATACAGGTCAAGTTTGATTTTGGGGCTGGTGGGGTTAGTGTCAAGGTTACTGTTACTAAAAATAGAAAAATGCTTTCTGGACGATTACTTCTTAAAGGCATCAAATATTTAAAAAAAATTTGGTACACAGGTGTAACATCACAAGATACAGGTCAACTTCGACTTTGGGGCTGGTGGGGTCAATCTCAAGGTCAATGTAACTAAAAATAGAAAAATGGTTTCCGGATGATAACTTGTGAAATACTTCACAGATTAAATTCATTTTGGGGACATAGATGTAACATCACAATAGGTGAAGTTCGACTTGGGGCATGTGGGGTCAATGTCAAGGTCACTGTTACCTAAAATAGAAAAAAATTGTTTTTGAACCATAACTCATGAACTACTTAATAGATTTAATTGTTTTTTGGGACACAGATGTAACTTTACAAGATATAGGTTATGCTTGACTTTGGGGCCTGAGGGGTCAAGGTCAATGTCAAGGTTATTTAAACTTCAAAACTTCATTTCCACTGAGTAACTGTATAACTTGGAATGAGATTCTTGAATAAAATTTGGTGTATTGGTGGTTTCTGTGAAGACGACTTTTGGGATTGAAAGTAAGGCATGTATGTGGGGTCAAGGTCACTGTTACTAAAAATAGAAAAAACTGAACGCTCAATAACTGTAGTTCTGAATGCGATATTATGGTGAAAACTGTTATATAGGAAGTGTCTGTGAAGACGACACTTGGTATTGAAAATGGGCCTGGTGGGGTCGACGTCACTGTTCACTGTTACTAAAAAAAAGAAGTAAGCATTCCCAGTTCAAGTATCAAGCACACATGTGGGGGTATTTAATCACTTTCAGTGATAATTCTAGTTGGTGTTTGCACTAAATTTCTAGGCATTTATTACATTAAATACTGTAAATGTTCCAGTTTTGTCTTGAATAATTTGTACATTATCATCTTAGATTATAGGTTACATTACTTGATTTTTATGTTAAATTCTTTTCATGCACAGGTTCTTGCACCAGAAAGTTGTTTCCATTATTAAGAACTAATTTGTGATTTTAGTTGCTGTTTTAACACTGTGCTGTCATTATAAAATTTGTATCATGACAAACTTCGCTACTGGGGGCATAATGTGTTTTCGGAACACAGCTTCTTGTTTTTTAGCTCACCTGAGCTGGCTCAGGGTGAGCTATTAGGATCAATGAATGTCCGTCGTCCGTCGTCTGTCGTCCGTCGTCCGTCCACACTTAGTTCGTTAACACTCTAGCAGTCACATTTTTGCACCGATTGTCATGAAACTTGGTCAGGATGTTTGTCTCAATGATTTCTCGGACGAGTTCGAATATGGGTCATCTGGGTCCAAAAACTAGGTCACTGTTACTAAAAATAGAATTTTCTTGTTAACACTCTAGGGGTCACATTTTTGCTTCGATTGTCATGAAACTTGGTCAGGATGTTTGTCCCAATGATTTCTCGGACGAGTTCGAATATGGGTCATCTGGGTCCAAAAACTAGGTCACTGTTACTAAAAATAGAATTTTCTTGTTAACACTCTAGCGGTCACATTTTTGATCCGATTGTCATGAAACTTGGTCAGGATGTTTGTCCCAATGATTTCTCGGACGAGTTCGAACATGGGTAATTTTGGTCCAAAACTAGGTCACTGTTACTAAAAATAGAATTTTCTTGTTAACACTCTAGCGGTCACATTTTTGCTCCGATTGTCATGAAACTTGGTCAGGGTGTTTGTCCCTATGATTTCTCGGACGAGTTCGAATGTGGGTCATCTGGGTCCAAAAACTAGGTCACTGTTACTAAAAATAGAATTATCTTGTTAACACTCTAGCGGTCACATTTTTGCTCCGATTGTCATGAAACTTGGTCAGGATGTTTGTCCCAATGATTTCTCGGACATGTTCGAATATGGGTCAACTGGGTCCAAAAGCTAGGTCACTGTTACTAAAAATAGAATTTTCTTGTTAACACTCTAGCGGTCACATTTTTGCTCCGATTGTCATGAAACTTGGTCAGGGTGTTTGTCCCTATGATTTCTCGGACGAGTTCGAATGTGGGTCATCTGGGTCCAAAAACTAGGTCACTGTTGCTAAAAATAGAATTATCTTGTTAACACTCTAGCGGTCACAATTTTGCTCTGATTGTCATGAAACTTGGCCAGGATGTTTGTCCTAATGATTTCTCAGACGAATTCGAATATGGGTCATCTGGGTCCAAAAACTAGGTCACTGTTACTAAAAATAGAATTTTCTTGTTAACACTCTAGCGGTCACATTTTTGCTCCGATTGTAATGAAACTTGGTCAGGATGTTTGTCCCCATGCTTTCTCGGACAAGTTCGAAAATGGGTAATTTGGGTCCAAAAACTAGGTCACTGTTACTAAAAATAGAATTTTCTTGTTAACCCTCTAGCAGTCACATTTTTGCTCTGATTGTCATGAAACTTGGTCAGGATGTTTGTCCCAATGATTTCTCGGACGAGTTCGAATATGTGTCATCTGGGTCCAAAAACTAGGTCACTGTTACTAAAAATAGAATTTTCTTGTTAACACTCTAGCGATCACATTTTTGCTCCGATTGTCATGAAACTTGGTCGGGATGTTTGTCCCAATGATTTCTTGGACGAGTTGGAATATGGGTCCAAAAACTAGGTCACTGTTACTAAAAATAGAATTTTCTTGTTAATACTCTAGTGGTCACATTTTTGCCTCGAATGTCATGAAACATGGTCAGGATGTTTGTCCCAATGATTTCTTGGACAAGTTCGAATATGGGTCATCTGGGTCCAAAAACTAGGTCACTGTTACTAAAAATAGAATTTTCTTGTTAACACTAGCAGTCACATTTTTGCTCTGATTGTCATGAAACTTGGTCAGGATGTTTGTCCCAATGATTTCTCGGATGAGTTCGAATATGGGTCATCTGGATCTTGGTCACTGTTACTAAAAATAACTTTGTTGTACTCAGGTGAGCGATAAAGGGCCATCATGGCCCTCTTGTTTGCTTTATGTTAGTTCTCTTTTCTCAAATTTTCTAAGCACAATGGGCACTAGATGAAGCAATTATGGTATCTTTAATTCTTTTCTCACCTCATGCATAACATGAAACTGCATTAAGTTTGATTAGCAGTAAGACCATACTTATAATTGGCAACTTGTGATAGTCAGTTATTAACACTATTTTTAATCTCCTTAATCCATATAAGGGCTGTTTTAAAAAAAAATAGCTGGAAAAGTGAAAATATAGTGAAAAAAATTAAAGTTCATAAGAATTCCAAACTTGTTATTTTGTATTTTTTGCTTATTGTAACTGAGTACAGAACTGAAAAGATTTTTGAAATCAGTCAACTGGTTGCTGAGATGTCATTTGAAAAATGGCAAGTGAAGTGCAAAAAAATGTTAAGAATTTAAGGTCATATAAAGTCCAAACTGGTTGCTCCATATGTTTGTACAGTTTTTACAGTGATCAAAATCAATCAAGTAATACTCATATATGGCTGAATAAAAATTTTATGGAGCTTTATTGACCAATATTAAATAAATCACAAGAATTTTAATTTATGTGCTTAACTTACAATTATTACTGTTTCTTATTATTTAAATGTGCATTTCTGTTAAAAATATGTTGAAGCATCAAATAAAAGTGCTTTAGAACTTGTGGTATCGCATAAAGATCAAAAATTCATATTTTTAAGAAAATGTGTCACACCCGTGTCACTCCTGACAACCACATAAATGCCTTGTACTCAAAAATGTTTCACTAAGGCCATTCCTGTTTGTCACAATTTAACGAAACATGACATAGACTTCTAGGAAAAAACATGCTCTTGTTTTCTTGTAAAGGATATGCTGACAGAATATTGCAATGTATGCATAATGTCACACTCCTAACAAATTTAGCTGACATTTTCTGAAGGGAGCTGCAGACAAATATTATTTCAATAGAGGTGATTAAAAAGTGTATTATAATTATTGCATCTAGAAACATAAAACTTAATGATGCACAAAACATTTCTTATGTACTTTTAATCTTAAAAGTCCTATAAATTTATAAAGCAAAGATGTATTGATTTTCTTGAGGTATTTTCTAATTAACCATGCTTGACTTCACAGCATAAAATTTGATTACTTTAAGTATAATATGCTAAATTTTATCATTATTTGATGCCTAATAAATGCACCTTTTACTAAAACAACACTAAAACTTGTCTTAATTCAAGCTTTTTGTAAAATAATGGTCTGAACAAATGTGATTTTTAAGTGTCACACTTTTTTGTCACATTATTTTAAAATATTTTTTTAACGGATGGTGCTATTTTGATGAAACTTCGCAAATCTTTAAAGGGCATGATGAGACAGCTCTGCAAAGTATGAAAATGGAAGTAACTGTTTCTTGTACATTTGTATAACAGGAAAACCCAAACCAGCCATTTTTTTTAAACAGCCTATAACACAGTTGCCATTATTTTCAGACATTGGAGCTGCCAGTCAACTCTAGTTACAAAGGCTGATAAACATTATTTACTGTTCTGCCAAATAGTTACCTGTTTACTTTCAGACATTTGGGCTCCCAGTTAGCTGAATTACAGAAGCTGATAGATATTATGATATTGGAGGAGTTTCACAAACATGTCACATGTGAGCTGAATCGACCAGTAACAGATCAGTTGCCTCTGCTTGATGAGGTAATTTGTGTTTATTATACCCCAGCTTTGAAAAAGGGGTATACTGTTTTACTCTTGTCCATTCGTCCATCCATCCATCCGTCCGTTCTGTCCATAACAAAATTTCCGTTGCAGTTTTCTAAGCAACTAAACATGCAGCAGCCTGATATTGTGCATATTGCTTTATCCTATTATCCAATATGATGTAAAGCGATTTAAAGCTCCTTGCTCATCAACTTCCTGTTTTCCATAATACTTAGGTTTTTACACATACATGAAAAACATGCACAATTTCGCGTAGCAGTTTTCTAAACAGCTATAACATACAGCAGCCTTATATGGTGTTAAGCAATTTTATGCTCCTTGCTCTTCTACTTCCTGTTTACTGAATGCTTAGATTTTTACACCTAGCTGACATAGATGCACAATTTCCGTCGCAGTTTTTCTAAGTAACATGCATCATCCTGATATCTTATATATTTATATACAAGGGTTGTTCAAAACTAATAGGACTCCGGCTCTACTGTTCACATCTTTTAATTTACTTACAAGATTTTGCAAGCAACAAATACCTGAACATGTCCTCTACATACAGTAAAAAAAATCAATACAAAATTTTAACAAATAACAATGTGCAGAACCCATGTTCCAACCTGGTCGCTCAAGGTCAAGGTCATCAGTGGTGTTTGAAGATTTGAACCATGTATTTCGTGTCTAGTTCATAATTTCTGAACCCCTAGAAGGAATTTCATGAAACTTTAGTCAAACGTTCTCCCCATGAAGACGACATGCAGAACCCATGTTCCAACCTGGCCGGCTCAAGGTCGAGGTCAACAGTGATGTTTGAAGATATGAACTATGTATTTCGTGTCCGGTTCATATCTTCTGAACCCCTAGAAGGAATTTCATTTAAACTTTAGTCAAATGCTCAGCCTATGAAGACGATGTGCAGAACCCATGTTCCAACATGGCCGGCTCAAGGTCAAGGTCACCAGTGTTGATTGAAGATTTGAACCATGTACTTCATGTCCGGTTCATATCTTCTGAACCCCTAGAAGGAATTTCATGAAACTAGTCAAATGCTCAGCCCATGAAGAAAATGTGCAGAACCCATGTTCCCACCTGGCCAGCTCAAGGTCAAGGTCATCATTGATGTTTGAAGATTTGAACTATGTATTTTGTGTCTGGTTTATATCTTTTGAACCCCTAGAATGAATATCATGAAACTTTTATCAAATGTTCAGCCCATCAAGATGATGTGCAGAACCCATGTTCCAACCTGGCTGGCTCAAGGTCAAGGTTATTGAAGATTTGAACTATGTATTTTGTGTCTGGTTCATATCTTCTGAACCCCTGTAATGAATTTTATCAAACTTAAGTCAAATGTTCATTCCACCAAGATGATGTGCATAACCAATGTTTCAACCTGGCCAGCTGAAGGTCAAGGTCACTAGTTGTCTTTGAAGGTTCATATTTAACCATGTCTTTCATATTTGCTCCATAACTTCCAAACTGCTGGAGATATATTTGTTAATTTGCAATTAAGCATCCATAACTTTTCCAACATTCCTGCATGTGGCGGGGGGATATTGCTGTCGTTCCGACTGCCTTGTTTATACAAAGACCACATAGATTCAGTTTGTTTATATTTAATTTTTACTCAATGACATTTTTCCATCATATTTCAAGTATGGAAGAGTCATAGTGTCATAGTGACCATGAAATAGTCCCTGAATCTTTTCTACATTTTTTAAATTTGATTTCTAGTTTAAACTAACATCTTTAAAAATACTGAGAACACATCACAGAAATACACAAACCATACATTCAATGTGTACTGGTCAGTAACAGGTACTTTTTAGACATAAACTGTGTACGAATAAGAACCATTTCATTACTCATTTTATAGGTCTTTATCACTACTTCAACATTGTTTCCTTAATACATATACCTTCAGGGGCATTTGTCACATCCTGTATATAACGCTTTTATTTTTAGATCGCTGTTCCTTATAACAGGGTTGTACCACGGACATCATACTTTTTTTAAGTGCAATTTTAGGCACATTAAAAAGCAAAAAATGAATCCAAAAGACAATATACTAACATTTAATGTATTATGCCCACATTAATATTGCCATTTAACCTTTTGCTACATACCGTCTTTTACCTAAGTTTTAGACCAGTCAAAAATAAATATTTTTTTATGTGTTCAAATAATTAGAATCAAAAAATAAATTCAAAAAAATTTTGGTCGAAATTTTAGAAATATCAGGTTATGTTGTGATTTCAAGTAAGGCTGTATTGGTTAACGAATGTACTGTATGATAAGTTGTAAACATAAGTTTGTTGTGGTCTTAATTAAAGATAATTTGTTTTGCCTAAGCACAATATTGATTTTCTTTCAAAATTTGAAAATAACATCAAAGAATAGCCGACATGAGTCATCAGATAACATCCAAGGAAAAGCCGACGCTTTGCTATGCAGGGGGTATACGGTGATGTTGCGCCAATAAACACGTTCTCCAATATGCAGTATCAAAATAATTGACACAGGTGGCAGTTAATTGCAGTTACATTGATATGATACTGGTGCTGTCAATTTGCCAATTAGCGTCAACTACACCGATCTACAAATGTCCTGTCAATCAAAATTTCATTATCCTCGGCAAGAGTTATAAATTTGAAAGCTTCTAACTTTTAATCCATCTTATCCCTAACTTTCACTGTCTAAAGCAGTTCCATAAAATTGTTATAAAATAACAGCCAATGAGGCTATTCCGTCGTCTTAGAAAACCCTGCCTATACCAAAAACACCAACAAAACATCCAGTGGCCAGACCCCGTAAATGTAAGTCTTCAATAGAAGGTAAAGAATATTAAGCTGGATGAAATTCAGCAACGCCCAGACGAATCAATGATCAGCTGCACAGAGCAAATGCGGGTCTCGGTACAGTCCGAATCGCCAAAACCCACAGGCGAAACAACAATCAACAGCACACAGCTAATACCGGCCTCTGTTCAGCCCGAAGTGATGCAACACACAGACAAATCAACGATCGGCATAACAGAGCAAACTCCGACCCCTGTACAGCTCGAAGACAACAAAGTATCGTCCGATTCTGGCTGCACGAAATCCTCAACTGAAACGCTGCCTGCAATGCGTGGGATGTATAAGTCATTTTCTGCAAATAAGAAGATCCAGATCTGCGACTTTGCAAAGTTGAGTGGATCGGGAACTGCGTCGTGAAAATTCAAAGTGCCACCAACACAATCGGCCAGTGGCTCAAGGTGGACTTCATTGAACAGCGGAACAAGTTTTGACGCAAGTCGCCTAGTTGCCGACCTCTGTCATACAGCCAGGATCTGGAGGACAAAGTATGAGTATGTTCTTGAACAGAGAGACCAACAAAACGCCATATCTGTTGAGGAACTGTGCGCTTTTGCGCGTGCTTTGATACAGACAGTACACACTGGGTTTCAGGCTAGTCAAACGTGGGTGACTTAAGTTCATGTCACTCCATGATTTAGCGCTATGAGCAAAGACATCGCCAGCACAGGGAATTTCAGCAGACTTAAAAAGTAAAATTTCTGTGTTTCATGAGTTTTTTAGGAAACAGAGCAATGACAACGACTTCGAGGATAAGTTTATTGTGAATATGGACGAAACCCCTGTGTATTTTGATTTGGTCCCCGCAGAAACAATCAGCGCTAAGGGAAGCAAATGTGTATTAGTGCGGACTACTGCAAGTGACAAGTGTCATCTAACCATTGTTCTGGCTATCAGCGCTAGTGGAGAAACACTGCCGCAGATGATCATCTTTAAAGGAAAAAGTCCACTGAGCGTCCCACATCCGCCGCACTGGATTGTGTGCGTCCAAGAAAAAGGATGGATGGACAAGACATTGATGCTTAAGTGGATTAGTGATGTTTACTTGCAATACACTAACAAGGATCGTTCTATGTGCCATACACTAACAAGGATCGTTCTATGCTAGTGTTAGATAGTTTCTGTGCACACCAGACGGAAAATGTGAAGAGCGCTTTGCGCAAGGGAAACACTGTGTCGGCAGTTATAACTGGTGGATGCACGTCGAAAATTAAACCACTGGATGTTGATTATTAAACCATTCAAGACAGAATTAAGGAAAAGCTGGTCCGGTTATATGAGAACAGCGACGCAGGCGGCATCAGCATCCAGGGAAAAGGTCAAATCCGCTACAAAGAAAACATTTGTGTCATGAATCAAGTCCGCATGAAGATAGTTTCAGAGTGAACGGTCAATGATAATTCATGCATTTCTAGTCTGTGGAATTAGTTATACGCTCAATGGCAGCCAGGACCATATCATTCAGTCTGACAATGGACAATCTGACTGCTTCACTGACAGTGACAGCGAGGAGTTTGAAGGATTTGGTCTGGGAGACATTCTGGATTTAGAGTGAAGTTAGGTTAAACTGAAGGATTACTTAACAGGACTGCATGCTGTGTGTGTCATTTATAAAAATATAGTTAATCAGTAAAAATATATATAACTATTTATTCGTTTAACAGTGCTCTGATGTGGGATTTATTTATGTTGCATTTGTTAGGATTGTGGTAATTTTAAACAGATTTATCGCGCAAATACACAGCGCATTTACAGAGTATTGGTTATCTTCAAACCGGATTTTATTTAACATGATGATACAGATATATTACTGAGCGCATTACCCCACCCACCACTGACGAAACTGAGAATTTGTAAGCTCCGTATATTATGATACTCCGGCTAATTGAATCAAGGATCCTGACAAATAGACTATTCAAGTAACCGAATTCTACTGTTACATGTAGGTGTCATTCATTTTTGACAATACACAGGTATCTCAATAGGCGAGCAATAATTTTACCGACAAGTATATTAATCGGCAAACACATGTTATGCACAGGTAAAGGTAAATGACATCACTTACACAGTGTCTTCTGCTGCGTTTTTTCATTTATCAAAATAGTGTTTCTTTTAATTTTTAATGACATTGATTTAAATACTTTAGCCTAAAAGTAAAAATAGAAAAATGAAATTAATATGCATTTAAGGAATAATCGGACATATCGGATAGATTATGTTTCAGGTAAAGTTTCCTACGCTACTTTCACTTTCCAGCTTTTGAATAGAGATGGTAAACAGACGATTAAAAATCCAAAATTATTAATTAAAAGGTGGTCAAAAATAAAGAGTTGAAAAAAACTTGGTCAGATTTCCATGGTCAAAGATTTTTTAGAGTGGTCCAAGACTTAGGAAAAAGACGGGTAGATACACCTTCATTGCATTGGTAAATGTGAAGATCTAGATCAGTCAGCACATCTGTGCCATCTGGATCTACTCTTTTTGTTTTTAGATTAGTTAAGTTATTTTTGACCAAGGAGTAGCCAGTCCAGATCCAGATCAGATGGCACAGATGTGCCAGTTGATCTGGATCTACACTGGTTGCACATGTATAATAATGTGTATAAATGGAATAAAGGTTAATTTAATCATGTTTTAAAACCTTCTGCCATAATAGACATATGGCACCTGGCAAATATGCACAAGTTTGTAAATTTCCATTAATCCTCTGTAATCTATTGCTAACCAATGTGTTGTTACAGATATTACTGAATTGATGACCTGAACTCATTCTTTGATTTCTTTGGCTCATTTTAAAATGAGCCAAAGAAATCAAAGAATGAGTTCACTCTTTCAGAAATTATAACAAAAACATTGAGAAACAGTATTTTCTGTAAATGTCAGAATGAAATGACACAACTTTAGATTAAAGTAATTTTGTATAGAACAAAAATGTTCTGTTAGTGTAATAATGAGTGTTCACTTTAATAGAAACTAAAATAGTATGTGATGGAGGATGATAAACAATATGTACACAATATATTTTAAGTAACTTGTTGAAACCATTAAAGAAAACAGAAGCAGGTAATGCAATTAGCAAGAACATGTGACCATCCTTTACCATTGGCTGAAATTTAAAAAAGGTCTCACTACCGTCATTGTTCGAATATAAGCCGCACTCATGTATAAGCCGCACCGCCCCCGAACATGATAGAACAGATGAAAATGGCTTTAACAAAGTGTATAAGCAGCCTAACCTGTGTATTAGCCGCACCCCCAACTTTTTACCTCCAAATTCTGGGGAAAAAGTGCGGCTTATATTCAAACAATTACGGTATTAAAGAAATTCAAAACACAAACAATATAACTAATCTGTGTTATGATTTTTTTTGTCATTGGTGTGATCACAGAAGTGACATTGGTGTGATCACAGAAGTGTCAATGGTGCCATTTTCTTAGTGCACCAAAATGTCATCATTCCAATGTTTCCCAGCAGTTAGGTAATAACAGATTGTCATACATTTCTTGTCTTGATTGGTACAAACATTCCTCTCACAAACAACGTTAGAACTAGCATTGACTTCACTTTCTCCCCTGAAAGCAGCTGTATTTTATTTCCAGGAGAAACTAGTGGCAACTTTATTTGGAATGTTGAGGTTACAAAAGTTCCAGTTTTTAGATGTGTATAGAGATGAAACTTTTACTGGCATGAAAGCTGTGGTAAAGCAGGTAAGATAATGTATTTACTGTTTCTGCTCATTTATATATGAACCTTGTCAACATGTAGTTATGTTATGCAAGAACATCATTGACATGGTTTTGCTATTTTGATCTGCAAGAAGATAAATAATTTCAAGTGTTTAATTGTAGCCACTTGCATTTGCATTCTTCACACAAACTGAATTTGATGTTCAGTTCTTTCTGTGGTATATGCATGAACATACCCCCAAAAGACAGTACAACTCATTATATTATACATGTACATGTGATATCCCGACAGGAACTAAAACAATATCCATATTCTTAGCCTGATCATCCCGATATTTTCTCATGTAAACATTAATAATGAATAGTAAAATCTAACCATGCTGAATACTAAGGCTCCAATGTTTACACATTTTTGTAAATGTTAACAGAGATCATGAAAAACACGATCCCGTTTAAATGTTGTTTATATCATACAGACATGTTAGCAGTTTGTCAAGTGTAACTGTACCTTGTAAGTTGTAAATTACAATGCAACTCGATTACAACACGAGGTAAAGGGGCCATATACTCAGATTGCTATCTTATGGGATCGCAAAATTTCTGCGGGAAACCTGTGAAATTCAAAATATTTCAAGTTGCTTCATTTGGCAATATTGTGATATCACGGAAATGTTATAACAAAGCATTTTTTTACCTCGACCTATGAAAATTACAACATCTTTTCAATGCGTTGAAGTGTGACAATTGTGGACATAATGATGTAAATAAACTTATATTTTCTAAGTGTTATGTTTGAACAGTATCCGTAAATTTACAGTAGCTAATTGAAAGTATAAATGTTTTAAATTTTTTTACGTGATCGCCCTTCCATTACTGTTTGAATGATGGTGTTTAACAAGTCGAGTTCGACTTAGGGTCCTGTGGGGTCAATATCAAGGTCACTGTTACCTAAAATAGAAAAAATTGTATCTGGACCATAACTTATGAAATACTTCATAGATTTAATTGTTTTTGAGACACAGATGTAACTTTACAAGATACAGGTAAGGTTTGACTTTGGGGCCTGTGGGGTCAAGGTCACTGTTATTTAAACTTCAAAAACTTCATTTCTACTCAGTAACTAACTATAGCTTGGAATGAGATTCTTGAATAAATGTTGTGTATTGGTGGTTTCTGTGAAGATGACTTTTTGGATTAAAAGTAAGGCCTGTGGGGTCAAGGTCACTGTTACTAAAATAGAAAAGAACTGTATATGCTCAATAACTTAAGTTCGGAATGAGTTATATTATGGTGAAAATTGTTATTTAGGCAGTGTTTGTGATGAAAAAATTTGGTATTGAAAATGGGCCTGGTTTGGTCAAGGTCACTGTTCACAGTTACTAAAAATAGAAATAAGTATTCCCAGTTCAAGTATCAAGAACACATGTGGGGGTATTAAATTACTTTCAGTGATAATTCTAGCTGAAACTTCACAAGTGTTTGTCACCAAGCCTTGTTGTGCATATCGTCGGGAATTTCCGCTCGGGTTAACTTACCCTAACCCTAATTTAAACTAACCCTAACCCTAACTTCTATATAAAAATGTTGTCCATGCTTCATCTTCAAAAGCGTTGGGGGGGGGGGGTATTTCATTGAAACTTTGCAGGAGTGTTTGTCATCAAGCCTAGTTGTGCATATCATCAGGAGTTTCTGTTCTGATAATTTTTGCCAGATTATGGGCCCTTAGTCTTTGCTATATAACTTGTATGTTAAAATCTTGTCCATGCTTAATCTCCTTAATCACTTGGGGGTTTTCATTGAAACAAATAGTCTAGTTGTGCGTTTCTTCAGGATTTTTAGCTTGGATTACTTTTAGAAGAGTTATGGGCCCTTACTCATTTTGTTCGCTTAACTTCTACATTTAGTGAGGGATTTACTTCAAACTTCAAATATATGTTCCTTATCATCACTCACATTATTCCTTTTCATTACCCACATCATAATTGGTAAGGTTCATAACTCTAAAAATTATATTTCCAGGATAATCTCCCCTTTAATCCTAGAATTTGCAAAAAAAAAGTAATATTTAACTATAACTTGTTTATAATATTCAAGATATTTACTACAGACTTTAAACAAATGATCCTTTTCATCATTCACATTATATGTATGCATTATGCTTCATCTCCTCCACAGGCATATTTTTATTACATATGTGTACCAATTTGATTTCTTAGCTGCATTTTGGGGGCATATGTGAATTTCAAGTGACAGCTCTTGTTATATCTCGTAGTTTATGTGACTGCCTATTAACAGGAATGCCAAAGGTTAAGTGGAAGTCAGTTTCACTTCGTTTGCACACATTAACTAGGTCTTAACAACTTTGTTTAAAGCAGTAGTACTCGGGTGAGCGATAAGGAGCCATCGTGGCCCTCTTGTTTTATCAGATATTGCCAAACACACTGAAATTCAAGTCGAATTAAAAAATCCAGTTTTTTGCCCATATTTCCAGCTAAAATTCCAGTTTTGGCACATTTCACTTAACAAATGTACATATATATTTAGAATATCAGAGTCATTTAATGTTTGATTTCAGACTGTGATAGATGCTGTGAGTGCAGCAGAAGACATTGATCAGGATGAAAATGTGGGCAGGTAACCAGCTCCGTTTATTCTCCATCTTTCATTTTGTAATATCCAATACAGTAGACTTTGGGAAATCAAATACACAAATTGTCAGCTAAAAATATTCTATTTCCTGGAGTATCAATTTCCCTGTAATGGTATTCATCATTAAATCTGCATATATTTGTTGAGAAGGGATATCACACACCCGTCAACCGGCAGAGCCAGGAGCGGACGGCACATCCAGGCGCAGGCACGGTAAGTTTTGTTTCCTATTTGACAGCGGTGTAAGTAAGTATCATTTTCGCTAGTTTTGATTAATTCTTGGAAAGAAATATCAGCTGATTTTAAAAGCCAAATGAATTCTGCACACATTCGTTGATTTCTGAAGTGGTAGAAAGGATAATAAACATGTTTCGCGATATATATATGGAGGTTTGTGATGAAATCTCGAAGTTCTGCGTTTTATAGCAAAATGCTCCATAGATAAAAAAAATCTGCATAAATCTGTAAGCACTATTGGAAAATTACATCATTTCCCTGGCAATATGTGAAATATTAGCACAAACAGACTTTTAACAAATTCGCGAGGGCTTAGTGAATAGAACTGGGGTATAGAAATGGGCAAGTCCATGGAGCAGAACGCGAATTGGCGGGGACCAGGAGCAGATAAAATAGAGTACGGAAAATCGTTTGATGAATTGTTTTGACACTATTTTACATCCTCAATAATAAAAATTTGTTGACATACAGTGAAAGTATTTTCCGTCCTTATGTCTGTTCATGTCATAAAGTATACAGAAATCATTTCTAAAGGAGTTTTGTAAGCTTGTGATGCATGAACTCTCATTAGTTAACTAAATTATGGCTATTTAATCAGTTTAAGCCTTAGTATAATATTATGTTTGTAACTGGATAATTTGAATGGCTTCATTCATGACGGCATTTTGAACTTGTGGAATTCATTAAACATTGAATTATTTACCGGTCTGTGTCTTTAAAACATGGTTAGCCATCATTTGGTCATTGAGGTTAATGAGATAAAACATGCTGGGATATTATCAGCTATAGTCGAAACATAAAAATAAGATATGGACTTAATTTGAACTACCTGTGTACACTATATCTCTTCCCACGGAAGAAAAAAACGTCCTTCAATGATTTCAAATGAAGATTTAACCATTAGTTATCGAATTTTTTCTGGGAATACTTTCACGATATCTTATAGTTTCCTGAGATTTTTTAATGTTTATAGAAACTATATATGTTCTGTTCCAAAAACAAAAGTTGAATGCTGACATGCAGTTCACCCCAGACAATGTTTCAACTTATTTCACCATCATTACTTTATCGATTTCTGTAAAAAAAAACAGTTATGACCGGAGTGTAAATGAAAAATTGTTTGCGAGTGTACGGTGTAAAAAAGGCAACAAAATCAATTTTCTGCCAAAGTAAACTTCGTTAGGTGAGCATCCACATACACTGATTAAGGAATTGCATTTAGTTTCGATTGCAAGGAGCCTGAAGCTGGGTATTTGTATTGTAAGCTATTGGTATTTGTAGTATTTTCAAAGAATAAACATGTTTAATTGAATCATACACATTATACGTAACAGAAAAAGTAATGTTAGAACGCAGTTTACGTCTGTCTTTACCAATTTTCACATGCGAAATTTGGATTGGAATTCTTCAAATTTCAAAAGAATTCTTATCAATTCTAAGGATTTTTTTCCAATGAAATCTTAAGAATTCCTAGAGAATCCTAGGACAACATGGTTGGATTTTATTGGAATATATTGGCTGTATTGGCACACTATTCCTAGGAAATCCTAGGATTTCCAAATGGCAAAACTGTGGAATACATAGGAATAAACAAATGGGAAATCACGGGAATTCTTGAGAAATCCAACATGTTAGAAATCCCAAGGATTCCTAAGAAATCCAAGATGTTAGAAATCATATGAATACCTAGGAATTCATAAGGAAATATTTATCATTTTCCTCCACTTTTAAAGCATGAGCTTACAGTGTAGATCCAGATCAGCTCTCACATCTGTGTCTTCTGATAAGGATCTACACTGTTTGCTTTTAGATATATTGGGTTATATATATCTGACTAAGAAGCCAAGTATAGCAATAAAACCCATATAAATAGAGTAATGGGGCAGTAGGGAGTACTTTAAATTAAACTGAACTAACTTTTGGTGGTAAACAGATATCATCAATCTCTAAGCCTGGTCAACAATCTGGCTCAATAACTGAATCAATTATGATGAAAAAAAAACCTGATTATCTAAGAAAATAACATATACATTATAATAGCTTTAAATCAGTTGGATCAGTTTAAATATATGATTGATTTATGTAATAAGAATATTTCAAACTGCATTTTAAACCAAACACCGACACATATTGTATAAACAAGCAGTACAATTAAGACTACATCTACTAAAATGAAAATCAAATACATTGTTTTATATGAAATAGTTATATTATACAAAGAAAATCTTAATTTTATCATTAGTTGATGCCTTAAAATGTACCTTTTACTAAAACAACACTAAAACTTGTCATTATTCAAGCTTTTTGTAAAATAATGGAAAGAACAAATGTGATTTTTGAAAGTGTCACACTTTTTGTCACACTCCTGACATTTTTTGCCCATTATTATTTTTATAACGGATGGTGCTATTTTGATGAAACTTCACAAATCTGTAAAGAGCATGATGTGACACCTCTGCAAAGTGTAAAAATGGAAGTAACTGTTTGTTGTACATTTTTATAACAGGTGAGGAAAACCCAAACCAGCCATTTTTGTATACAGCCCAGTAATCTTTGCATATATTGCACTCCAATTATCTTGTTATCATGTTGTTATGGAACCTGTCAATCGCTACAGTGCATTATGATGGGTTTGTTGGAACTCTGATCATTGGACCTTGGAACAGTCAGTCCAGATCATTTTAGTTTTTTCTCAGAGGTTGTAGTCATGCTTACTTGGACCCAAGGTTATAAAACTGAGTTTGGAAACCAGTCTAAAATCTCAAGCGTCTGATTGGCTGAAATGGCGACTGGTCGCCATTTCAGCCAATCAGATGCTTGATTTTTGTGACTGGTTTCCATGCTAAGTTTTATAACCTTGGGCATTGGTAGGGAGGCTTTGATCTTCTGATTCTGGGGTTGTGGGTTTGATTTTCGGACACTAGTTGTCTATGATGTTTTGATTGAATTCATAGAGTCTAAAATGTCATATGCTTGTCTTTACTTTTTTAGCACCCCCCCCCCACCCATTTCTTTTCTGTCAGTGCAGGAACAATGATCTTAAAAATATGCAGTCTGGATTTATGATCAGTGCTGTATGACTCTAAAGGATTGGCTGATCAAAGTGAACTGAACAATGTATATCCTGTACAGACTGCATTTCTAGGCAAGCTATTCTGGATTTACACTTGTCACATATGTTAATATGTATATCCACGGAGTAAAAGATGAAAGACCACCATTCACAAACTAACAAATCTGCCATGGTTGCTCTTTTTTGCTTTCAGTTTAGCAGATCAGATGAGATCACTGAATTATCCACAGTGGATGCAACTAATGAAAAACATTTTCCAGAATTTGCTGCTCATATTAAAACGAGCCAAGGTATGTGTATAACATATAAATACATATAAATATTGCATTAATAATTGTATTAAATGATTTTTAGAATAGGTAAAAAGCGTCTTTTTAGTAGTTTAATCATGGTGTCTGTTTTTGTGTCGCCTGCCATAGCAAGTAGACACATAGGGTGCCGTCGTCCAGTAGTCCCCCAACTTTAATATGAAACTTAATGTTGCCTATAACTTTGAAAGTACTTGTCCTATTAACTTAATACTTGGAATATATCATCTGCATGAACAACGCCATCTGTGACAACAAGAATGATAACTCCTGTTTCAGTATTTTTTGAGTTATGCCCCTTTCAAATGACTTTAATATGGAACTTTAATATGAAACTTAATGTTGCCTCTAACTGAAAGTTCTTGTTCTACTAACTTAATACTTGGAATATATTATCTGCATGAACAACACCATTTGTGACAACAAGAATGATAACTCCTGTTTCAGTATTTTTTGAGTTATGCCCCTTTCAAATAAATTAATAAGGAACTTTAATATAAAACTTAATGTTGCCTATAACTTTGAAAGTACCTGTCCTATTAACTTAATACTTGGAATATAACATCTGCATTAACAAAGCCATCTGTGACAATAAGAATGATAACTCCTGTTTCAGTATTTTTGTTAGTTATTTCCCTTTCAACAACTTTAATATGGAACTTAATGTTGCCTAATACTTTTAAAGTCCTTATCCTGTTAAGTAAATAATTGGAATATATCATCTGCATGAAGAAAGCCATCAGTGACAACAAGAATTATAACTCCTGTTTCACTATTTTTTTAGTTATGCCCCTTTCAAAGACTTAAATATGGAACTTAATGTTGCCTATATAATTTGAAAGTATTTGTCATATTAACTTAATACTTGGAATATATCAACTGCATGAACAAAACCATCTGTGACAACATGAATGATGACTCTTGTTCCACTATTTTTATGCTCCCCCCGAAATTCGGGGGAGCATATAGTTGTCGCTTTGTCCGTCCGTCCGTCCCGTTCGTCCGTCCGTTCATTCGTCCGTTCGTCCGTCCGTCCGTCATAATATTGTCCGGACAATTACACAAAAACTATGAGAGGTATCAAGACTAAACTTCATAGGTAGTTAGATCTCGTTGAGGAGCAGTGCAGTGCACAAGAACTATAACTCTTGCTTTATTAATTTTTGAGTTATTGCCCTTTGAAATTTCTCATACTTACTTTTTGTCCGGGGCATATCTCCCAAAGTCTAAGAGTTATGAAGTTGAAACTTCATAAGTAGATAGATCTCAATGAGGAGCAGTGCAGTGCACAAGAACCATAACTCTTGCTTTATTCATTTTTGAGTTATTGCCCTTTGAAATTTCTCATACTTACTTTTTGTCCGGGGCATATCTCACAAAGTATAAGAGTTATGAAGTTGAAACTTCATAAGTAGATAGATCTCAATGAGGAGCAGTGCAGTGCACAAGAACCATAACTCTTGCTTTATTCATTTTTGAGTTATTGCCCTTTGAAATTTCTCATACTTACTTTTTGTCCGGGGCATATTTCACAAAGTATAAGAGTTATGTGTTGAAACTTCATAAGTAGATAGATCTCAATGAGGAGCAGTGCAGTGCATAAGAACCATAACTCTTGCTTTATTAATTTTTGAGTTATTGCCCTTTCAAATTTTTCATACTTACTTTTTGTCTGGGGCATATCTCACAAAGTATAAGAGTTATGAAGTTGAACCTTCATAACTAGATAGATCTCAGGGAGGAGCAGTGCAGTGCACAAGAACCATAACTCTTGCTTTATTCATTTTTGAGTTATTGCCCTTTGAAATTTTTCATACTTACTTTTTGTCCGGGGCATATCTCACAAAGTATAAGAGTTATGAAGTTGAAACTTCATAAGTAGATAGATCTCAATGATGAGCAGTGCAGTGCATAAGAACCATAACTCTTGCTTTTATTGATTTTTGATTTATTGCCCTTTGAAATTTCTCTTACTTAGTTTTTGTCCAGGGCATATCACACAAAGTATAAGAGTTATGAACTTGAAACTTCATAAGTAGAATGAATTCGTTGAGGAGCAGTGCAGCACACAAGAACCATAACTCTTGCTTTATTCATTATAGAGTTAATGCCCTTTGAAATTTACCATACTTACTTTTTGTCCGGGGCATATCTCACAAAGTATAAGAGTAAGGAAGTTGAAACTTCATAAGTAGATAGATCTCAATGAGGCGCAGTGCAGTGCACAAGAACCATAAATCTTGCTTTATTGATTTTTTATTTATTTCCCTTTGAAATTTCTCTTACTTAGTTTTATCTGGTGCATATCTCACAAAGTATAAAAGTTTCTGAACTTGAAACTTCATAAGTAGAATGATCTCAATGCAGAGCAGTGCAATGCACAAGAACCATAACTCTTGCTTTATTCATTTTTGAGTTAGTGCCCTTTGAAATTTCTCATTTTTTTTGTTTTATTTTTGTACAATATTGTAAAATGCTTTCTGTTTGAATCCTAAAGGAAACTTTCAAATACAATATCTTTCTTACAAATTCTTCCTGTTCTAACAAAAAAGTATTTGTGACAAAGCGGCGTTGGGGAGCATAACCCGTCTCTGACGGCTCTTGTTTAGTTATGCCCCTTTCAAATTAGATTAATGAAACTAAATGTTGCTTATAACTTAAAAAGTTCTTTTCCCATTAATAAAACTTTGAATATATCATCTGCTGTAACATAACCATCTCTGACAACAAGAATGATAACTCCTGTTACACTTTTTTTGAGTTATGCCCCTTTCAAATGACGTATATGAAACCTAATGTTGCCTATAACTTTGAAAGTACTTGTCCTATAAACTTAAGGTGGGTCGATACCTTTGACGGTAAAAGATAAAAGTTGTCCGATCATTTTGAAATTTGGCAAGTTGATAGAGTTTGACGTCCCGCGTTGCAAAGCAACGTCAGTATTCCTCTGACGTCACGTAAATCACCGTAAACGCGCCCCCTAGCGGCGTTCTTCTGGAATCATCACGCCGGTCACTTATTTGCATATAACTTTATTGTCTGTCATCCGATAGTTATTCTGTAAATTTTGTTGTGTAGATAATTAAATTCTCTTTCCGTCCGTATCTTATTCTTATTGTTTGATTCATTATAAATGAGCCGTATCTGTTCCGAATGGCCGGAGCGGCGTGTAAAACGTTAACTTATTGCAGACGAGTTTTTCATATTTTTGTAAAAATAAGAAAAACGGTACGGTGAAAGTTTTTCAATTTTTGATATGTTACTGTTAATGTAGAAAGTAACAGAATGACAAAATAAAAAACATACATTAACGATCTAGTTTTCTTGCAAAATAGGCTCGAAAAACGCCAACGCGGGTAAAAAAGTGACGTTTCATCTATTGCTTATAAGCATATAACTTTATTGTCTGTCATCTGATTTTTTTCCTGCAAACTGCGTTGTTTAGAAATTAAAAATATCTTTCTGTACATATATTTTGCATTGTACTTACTTCACGAAAATTGGACTAATATGTTTCATATACGCGTACCGGCGCGAAAAAAACATTATTTTTAACAGACGCGTTTTAAATAAATTTGTAAAACATAAAAAATCGGTACGGTGAAAGTGTCTTAATTTTTGTTATGTTACTGCTGAAGTTCGAATAAATTGAATATCAAAATAAAAAAGGTATCATAACGATTTAGTTTTCTGGTACAATAGGCTCGGAAAAGTCCATTGCGGGTACAAAAAATTGATGTTTCAGCATAGCACTTCGATTGCTTATTTGCATATAGCTTTATTGTCTGGCATCTGATATTTTCCAATGAACTGCGTTGTGTAAAAATTAAAAATATCTTTCTGTCCATATATTTTGTATTGTATTTATTTGATGAACAATTTGACAAATATGTTCCATATGCCCGTTCCGAAGCGTAAAAACGTTATTTTTAGCACATGCGTTTTTAATAAATTTGTAAAAAAATAAAAAAATCCGTACGGTGAAATTGTTTTAATTTTTGATATGTTACTGTTGAAGTTCAAATAAATTGAATAACACAATAAAAAACGTACCTAAACGATTTAGTGTTTTGGCAAAAGGCACAAAAAAGGCCATTGTGGGTTAAAAAATGACGCTTCAACATAGTACACAAAAAGTACACCGTGGTATTGGACAGCGAGCTTAGCAGTTATTCCTAATAACCGTTCTACAGGAGGACGAAATGAGCGTCGCAATTTATCGTTTTTGTTATTTGTTCTTTTAATGTTGTGTGCTTTATTTCAAATGTTGTAATGCAATTTATTAAAATAAATAAAATACATTATGTACCTGGTATTTGCTATACCAATATAGTTAAATTTGAAGCTACTAAACTTGCAACCGGTATGTGTGATTTCATTCATTATGCGTAATGTTGACTAAAAGATGGTTAGATATTAGAATCAATGTTTTTAATTTAATAACTTTTATATGTTCAGTGAATCTAATGATATTATATCGCTGCAGATAAAATTAAAGTTACAGTTCAGGAATCCAATCACTATCAATGTACAGCGTGCCCATTCGTTACCGCGCGAAAACGGCTAAGTCGTGTCGGATCCAGGAATTTCTATCTATCAGCCAAGACATTTGAAACGTTAAACAAGTTTTGTTTCGGACACAGGAGAGATCAGTTACTAGAATAGCACATGGAAAGGCAAATACATATATGCAAGAATTTTTAAAACGTGAGTTTTCCGAACCCTTTGTCGACAAATTTCGGCGGTTTCACCGAATGATTGAGAAAACGATAGAAATGTTGAGGACATCGATCAATGAGCATTATAGCTTATTTCTAGGAGATCATCCCGCACTAGGTTGTTTTCTCTGGAAATATTTCAATCTTATTAAAATCATCTCCTGAAAACCGCTACGCTATCAGGATCTGACGACGAGTAACTAAAACGTGCTTTTATCACTAACCCTTTGAACCAATCAGATTGTCGCCTACAATATCGCAAAAGTGAAAGTAAACATACTATTTAAATCATGGAAAGTGTTGACAGTCTGCGTAAGACATATTAAACTGAAGATATATGTGTTTATGTGGTATTGCATTCATTTCTTAAGTATTGACATCTTTTGCGAGCGTTATAAATCATGATTCCTGTGTTGACAATTTCTAAAAATAGTAATCGGGGAAAACTTAATTGTCTGTCATCAATTTATTTCCCCGTTGACTGCGTTGTGTAGAAATTAAAACTATCTTTTTGTTCATTTATTTTGCATTGTATTTCATTCATGAAAAATTGGACAAATTTGTTCCATATGCGCGTACCGGCGCGTAAAAACCTTTTTTAGCACACGCGTTTTAATAAATTAATTTTGTAAAAATAAAAAAAAACAGTACGGTGAAAGTGTTTTAATTTTTGATATATTACTGTTGAAGTTAAAATGAATTGAATAACAAAGTAAAAAGGTATCTTAACGCTTTATTTTTTTAGCAATAACGCTCGGAAGAGGCCATTGCGGGAAAAATGTTACGCTTCAACATACGTCAGCGTATGATAAATAAGTCGTGGTCTTGTTCAGAGTGCTTAGCGGAATAGCGGTGTCTCCTTATAACCGTTCTGTAGGAGCATGAAATTGTCATCGCCATTGTTTATCTTTTCGTATTTTGTTATTTTAATGGTGTGTGCTTCATTTCAAAAATTGTATTGTCATTTATTAAAATACAATCAAATACAGAATGTATACGCTACACCAATATCGTTAAATTTAAATTTACTATAATTTACAGCCGGTATGTACCAGTATGATTTCATCCATTATATGTAATTGAATGACTGAAATAAGGGTAGATATGATATTAAAATTTATATTTTTAATCTTTATTACTTTTGTATGCTCCACGAATCATATCATACATCGCTGTAGATAAAATTCAGGACTCTATCACTATGAATATCACCGCGCGAAAACGGCAATGTCGCGTCGGATCCAGAATTTTCCGATTAATACCTTTTTGATTTTTGCGGAAAATCGTTGTTTTCTAATACACTTATACACATTTCCAATTTCACTTAAGTCAGATCTAACAAAATGTTAGATCTGATGACGGCCCGCTGATACCGGACATAAGTTATAGCGGTAAGTTATATGCACATACGCAATCAAAGTGCTATGCTGAAACGTCAATTTTTTACCCGCAATGGACTTTTCCGAGCCTATTTTACCAGAAAACTAAATAGTTAAGATACCTTTTTTATTTTGTTTTTCAATTTATTCGAACTTCAACAGTAACATATAAAAAATTAAGACACTTTCACCGTACCGATTCTTTTATCTTTACAAATTTATTAAAAACGCGTCTGCTAAAAATAACTTTTAATTACGCGCCGCTACCCGCATATGGTACAAATTCGTCCAATTTTCATGAAGTAAGTACAATGCAAAATATATGTACAGAAAGATATTTTTAATTTCTAAACAACGCAGTTTACAGAAAAAAAATCAGATGACAGACAATAAAGGTATATGCAAATAAGCAATCGATAAAACGTCACTTTTTTACCCGCATTGGCGTTGTTCGAGCCTATTTTGCAAGAAAACTAGATCGTTTAGGTATGTTTTTTATTTTGTCATTCTGTTACTTTTTACATCAACAGTAACATATCAAAAATTGAAAAACTTTCACCGTACCGTTTTTCTTATTTTTACAAAAAATATGAAAAACTCGTCTGCAATAAGTTAACGTTTTACACGCCGCTCCGGCCATTCGGAACAGATACGGCTCATTTATAATGAATCAAACAATAAGAATAAGATACGGACGGAAAGAGAATTTAATTATCTACACAACAAAATTTACAGAATAACTATCGGATGACAGACAATAAAGTTATATGCAAATAAGTGACCGGCGTGATGATTCCAGAAGAACGCCGCTAGGGGGCGCGTTTACGGTGATTTACGTGACGTCAGAGGAATACTGACGTTGCTATGCAACGCGGGACGTCAAACTCTATCAACCTGCCAAATTTCAAAATGATCGGACAACTTTTATATTTTACCGTCAAAGGTATCGACCCACCTTAATACTTGGAATATATCATCTGCATAAACAAAGCTATCTGTAACAACAATAATGATCACTCCTGTTTGACCATTTTTGGAGTTATGTCCCTTTCAAATGACTTTCATATGGAACTTTATGTTGCATGTTATAAAGTTATTGTCCTATGAGCTTAATAATAAGATAACATCATCTTCATGAACAAATCCTTTTTGACAAGAAGAACCATAACACCTTTTTCACTATTTTTTTAACTTATGCCCCATTTAAATGACTTTGATGTGGTACTTAACATTGCCTATAACATTGAAAGTACTTGTCATGTTTACTTATACATGTATATTTGAAATATGTCAACTACATCAACAAAGCCATCTGTGACACTGAGAGTGATAACTCCTGATTAACTTTTTTTAGTTATGCCCCTTTCAATTAATATAACCAGAAACTTAATGCTTATAACTTGGAAAGTATTTGTTCTTTTGACACAATACTTGATATATGACATCTGTTTTAATGAAGTTAAATCTGTTATGAGTTGTGCTCCTTTGAAAGATTTTAACCTGAAACTTTATTTTGCATATAATTGGAATTTACAATAAAGATAATAACTCATCAATTAAAATAAGTAATTTTGTAGTATTGCAATGCAACTTGAATTACATATTTTTATCATATATGATAAAACAAAGGCCCACATTTCAACTTTTTGCAAGTAGGCGACACATGTGCTCGGTGGAACACCAAATTCTGCTTCAACATTTTGTAAATTAAGCCATGCCTTTTAGATGGCAATGTTCCTCGTGCAACATTTTACAGGGTTTACATCTCACAGCTTGTTCGCTTTTCTAGAGCTTTCAATGATGTTAAAGCTTTCAATGAACATAATCTTTGCATAACATAAAAACTTCTAAAACAAGGTTATCGGTATCACATAGTAAGGAAAACCTTTTGAAAGTTTTTGCCAATACCCAGATGAAATTCAAAAATACAGGTGCAGTTTAATATCAATATTGCAACAAGGCATTTCACAGCCTGTTTTTTATGGAGTTTCAGTTTATAAAGTTAAAAAAAATAAACTTTTATTTTCATCTCATTATGCATAAAAAGCATCTGTAGAATAAAAAAGAAAGGTTACCAACATGATGTTCTACAGCGCTCTGCATGCCTGGTGATTAACCAATCTACAGTTGATCATTACGCTTACCTCTTTGGTTGCACGATGGTGGCAGGTGTTTAAGAGTTTATGAAGGTTTATGGGGAAATCTTGTAAAAGAACCTAAAAGCTTGATTTGTTTCTTTTATCCCTGTCATTGTGATATTGCTGATTTAACTGCTCTCTAAGTCAAAGAGTTTTCATCCGATCTTTATCAAACTTGGTGAATATGATGGTGGGCATAATATCTCGACCAAGTTCTATAACCAGCCAAATCCCCCCATGCACTCCTGAATTATGGCCCTTGAATTGTCCAAAATTACTGTTTCTGCTCTCTAAGTCAAAGAGTTTTCATCCGGTCTTTATCAAACTTGGTGAATATGTTGGTGGGCATAATATCTCGACCAAGTTCTATAACCAGCCAAATCCCCCCAGGCACTCCTGAATTATGACCCTTGAATTGTCCAAAATTACTGTTTCCGCTCTCTAAGTTAAAGAGTTTTCATCCGGTCTTTATCAAACTTGGTGAATATGTTGGTGGGCATAATATCTCGACCAAGTTTTATAACCAGCCAAATCCCCCCATGCACTCCTGAATTATGGCCCTTGAATTGTCCAAAATAAGGGTTTACGCTCTCTAAGTCAAAGAGTTTTCATCCGGTCTTTATCAAACTTGGTGAATTTGTTGGTGGGCATCATATCTCGACCAAGTTCTATAACCAGCCAAATCCCCCCAGGCACTCCTGAATTATGGCCCTTGAATTGTCCAAAAACTGAATTAGCAGTATCTGCTCTCCAAGTCGAATAATTTTCATCGGATCGTTACGCAACTTTGATGATCAGCATTTTGAAGGGCGTATTTTGTGTCAGTTTGGCACACTTGTTTCACTTATATTTTCACTTAAGTGCACTTCATCAATAACTTTGCAAATACTTAAGGTATCATCTTCAAACTTCCATTATATTTTCATTTCAGTTCTTTTTCTGTAACATTACTGAAGTGATTGATATTGAACTAAAAGTAAATGTCTCTAAAAAAAATTTACTAACAAGTTTTCTAACAAATACAGAAATATTTCTTAGTTATTATGCCCCCCTTCGAAGAAGCGGGGGTATATTGCTTTGCACATGTCGGTCGGTCGGTCGGTCGGTATGTCGGTCGGTATGTCGGTCGGTATGTCGGTCGGTATGTCGGTCCGTAGACCACATCTTGTCCGATCAATAACTAGACAACGCTTTGTGATACAGTCCTTATATTTGGTGTGGAGGTTGGTCATGACCAGTAGAAGACCCCTATTGATTTTGGGGTCAGTAGGTCAAAGGTCAAGGTCACAGTGGCCTTGACCACAAAAACCTTGTCCGATCAATAACTAGACAACGCTTTGTGATACAGTCCTCATATTTGGTGTGGAGGTTGGTCATGACCAGTAGAAGACCCCTATTGATTTTGGGGTCAGTAGGTCAAAGGTCAAGGTCACAGTGGCCTTGACCACAAAAACCTTGTCCGATCAATAACTAGACAACGCTTTGTGATACAGTCCTCATATTTGGTGTGGAGGTTGGTCATGACCAGTAGAAGACCCCTATTGATTTTGGGGTCAGTAGGTCAAAGGTCAAGGTCACAGTGGCCTTGACCACAAAAACCTTGTCCGATCAATAACTAGACAACGCTTTGTGATACAGTCCTCATATTTGGTGTGGAGGTTGGTCATGACCAGTAGAAGACCCCTATTGATTTTGGGGTCAGTAGGTCAAAGGTCAAGGTCACAGTGGCCTTGACCACAAAAACCTTGTCCGATCAATAACTAGACAACGCTTTGTGATACAGTCCTCATATTTGGTGTGGAGGTTGGTCATGACCAGTAGAAGACCCCTATTGATTTTGGGGTCAGTAGGTCAAAGGTCAAGGTCACAGTGGCCTTGACCACAAAAACCTTGTCCGATCAATAACTAGACAACGCTTTGTGATACAGTCCTCATATTTGGTGTGGAGGTTGGTCATGACCAGTAGAAGACCCCTATTGATTTTGTGGTCAATAGGTCAAAGGTCAAGGTCACAGTGGCCTTGACCACAAAAATCTTGTCCGATCAATAACTAGACAACGCTTTGTGATACAGTCCTCATATTTGGTGTGGAGGTTGGTCATGACCAGTAGAAGACCCCTATTGATTTTGGGGTCAGTAGGTCAAAGGTCAAGGTCACAGTGGCCTTGACCACAAAAACCTTGTCTGATCAATAACTAGACAACGCTTTGTGATACAGTCCTCATATTTGGTGTGGAGGTTGGTCATGACCAATAGAAGAACCCTATTGATTTTAGGATCAGTAGGTCAAAGGTCAAGGTCACAGTGGCCTTTGCATACAAAAACGTTGTCCGATCAATAACTAGACAACGCTTTGTGATACAGACCTCATATTTGGTGTGGAAGTTGGTCGTGACCAGTAGAAGACCCCTATTGGTTTTGGGGTCAGTAGGTCAAAGGTCAAGGTCACGGTGGCCTTGACAACAAAAAACCTTGTTCGATCAATAACTAGACAACGTTTTTATTTTTATTTGTATAATAAAATAAAATACTTCTCAGTGTAAAGTTGTGATTATTTTTCCCCATGACAATTTCAAGTAAAGATATATATTAATGATCCATAACATTAATTTTAAACTATTTCAATATATGCCGTGTCATAAATAGGCACTGATTATCACTCACTTGTGTTTATTAAATGCTTTGGTTTCGTATGGATGGTCACTAAAGCCTGCACATTACCGGAATTGACATAACACTAGAGCTACTATATCTCCGTCAATAGCGAATATTTGATTTAAATTACAATAAAATCCTTTGTGTTAGACTAGGTTAATCTACACGCGCTTATGTTTGTCGAGGTAAATGTAATCCTCTCATTGGATGACCTGGTTATTGATATATAGGAGTTCCACCGTCTTGTAAATTGCTTTCATGACTGGTACCCTTCATTGCTAAAGCTTACAAAAGTCTCTAAATTTCCAAAAATTTAAATTCAATGCTAATAGATATCACTTGCACGTCAGGGGGGGCATTTGTGTTTGACAAACACCTCTTGTTCCCCTATAAAGTTTAATATTTATGGTACATTAAGAAATTATTTCTGTTATTTGAAATGAATTTCTCCCTTACCATTCACTTGTTAATATTTTTCCTGATTGGACATGAATGTATGGCCATAGTTGTTATTGTTTTGATCTTGAAATTGCATTTGTTTCAAATGATTCGAATAGTCGCTGTCTCCTCTGACAGCTCTTGTTAACCAGATAAAATCCTGGTAATCAGACTGGGGTATGTCGGCGGGCGGGTGGGTGGGTGGGCGGGCGTGCGTAAACAATTTCTTCTGTGCGCAACTCCTACATTTCTCATCAGATTTAAACAAAACTTTCACAGAAGTATTGTCATGAAGTGCCCTGGCGCATATTTTCGGGGTTTTGTGATTTGATCATTTTTTACCTAATTATGGCCCTTTTTTTTACATATACGTAATTCTTCTTTGTGCAACTTCTACATTTCTCAAGGGATTCAATGAAACTTTCACAGAATGATTGTCACCAAATGCCCTGCTGCATATTGTCCAGGTTTTGTGATTTGATCAGTTTTGACAGAATTATGGGCCTTTGTTTTTTCCACATAATGTTATATGTAGAGAAAACTCTTCCATGTGCAACTCCAACATCTCTCAACGGATTTCAACCAAACTTTCACAGAACT
>JAZAYU010001307.1:0-60263 GCA_038501625.1 Corbicula japonica
GTCAAAAGTTGCAAAATTTGCTGATCAAGGTAGAGGTGTGAAATCTATGCAATCATTGGTGTCTGTTTATGCAATTATAAGCATGTACTGTGATGCTAGAAACAGGAAATTATCAATAGTTAATACCAAGCAATTTCAAGAATAACACTCAGACTAAGTTTTTATTAAATTAAGTCTCATTCTTTGTCCTAAAGGTATGTCAAAACAATTTAGTGATGATTACACCATTTCCATTCTGTATTAAAGAATTAAATCATAATAGGTATTTATTAAGTGTATAAAAAATCAACCAACCCATGCAATCGATATCATACCCAATGTTTGAGCAAAACACTATTGAATTTTTTGTAATTCAAATTAATTTATTTCACATGGTCACCAAGGAAGGTTTTCATTGTTAATTTAAATGTTATGGCAAATGTTGGACCACACTGGCCACCAAGATGTCAATCTAAGGAAGACAGAGCACATGCAGTTAGTCATCTTGTTGATCGACTCAGTATTCTTATTCAAGAATGGAACTTATTCCACAATTGACAAGTCATCGGCTGGTAAATTACTTGAGACACATTTTGGAAGAATGCCAGATTCATCGTGGTGGATTTACTGCTATTAGTTTAGCGACTTGCAACTTTTGTGTAGTAACCTTGGTGACCTTATCAAAGCATTGCTTATAAAGTAGTGATCCGATTTTATTTCCGATTTATTTGCATTGTTAACTCTGAATTGCTGATTTATTTAATCATCATTTATCATTTTGTTGTGTATGATGAAATTTAAAAAATTTAATAAAATGTCCAGGTGTGCAGAACTTTTTGTTTGGGTGTGTATAACAGTTGGGTTGTTTAAAGTACGCAAGAAGCCCGTCAGTCTTCACACACTAAACAACCCAACAGTTTTCCATACCCAAATGAAAACCATTAAATATCGATTCAATCCTTAAATAGAAAGGTATTTACACCTCTGAGATGCAGACAACAGATGTGTTACAGTGAATGTTTAAAAAGCCTCTACCTGGTGCAGAGATCTCGACCAAGTGTTTGCCCTCTGTCATGATAAAGTAGAAATCTCCTGAATCTTTCACCGCATGCGACTTCACATGGTTATCTATCTTGATGGTAGTGTTTGGAATTACCTCCCCTTTCTCATTAGACACTTTACCAGCTGAACCTGGATACAAATAAACAGCAAGTTATGATTTGAAAAACAACAATGATTAAATAATCATAAAGATCTCTAAATCTTTTATAAAGTAATTTCCAGTGAGTGTAATATGTGCGTAAAATTCTCTGTTTCCTAGGATATATAGTAGTTCTGCATTTCTACACTTTATTCTTGTCTGCTAAATGTTACAATCACAGTAACAACTTTTTTCACTTTTCATACCTACAAAACACCAGCTTATTGCATTATTCCTTTTATGGCTGGAACAAATAATTTAAATAATTTTTTTATTAACCGAATAATCAACACTGAAAACCCTTGAATATGCAGGGCCATTTTCAACCATGTTAAAGTCAGAGCAAACATGAAACCTACCTTGTAGAGATTTCTCGATAAGGTTGAGCAGAGGGTGTAAAGAATCCATCCAGATCTCGGGTACTTTGTCCACTTCTGGATATTTACAACAAGACATGTGCACTGAAAGCTGCAAAACACACCAGAGGTTGTTGCTGCTATTTTTGATATTTCAAATACAATCAGGTAGAAAATCACAAAAATAAAATGGATTGCAATGGTTTAAATTGTCATAATAATCAGAGAAAACAATTATGTATAAGAAATCAAAATATTTAGCATTTGGTCTCAAAAATGAATTTTATATAATAATGTGTTAAATCTGCAACAGAAAACTTATCAAACTTGGAAGTTGAAATAGAGAAAACTGTTAAATTTGGATTAAAAATGCAGTCCACCAACAGTAAATTTTAGAATTTGAATATATTATGCTGGTAACACTAACAGAGAAATGGCAAATAATGATGGAGATAACAGCCAATGCTTAGGTTGATTCTGGTCAATATAAAAAAACTAAAGATCTAAACACTGTACCATTATGCATATTATGCTCAGTTAATTATATCAGCAGTGTACCCTCTAAGATTCATTTATTTTTAAGTAAAGCCTGAGCAGTGATTTTTGAAGGACATTAAACATGTTTGTCAATCCGGGAATTTTACTATCACAATGAAATATACTGTTAAATGTCATTTACAATTTACTCATGACGTAATAAATGCCCCTAAAACACACAAGTGGATTAAAGATGGTAACATATTCTGCAGTACTTAAACTGTCATAACTAGTTGTATGTAAAAGAAGCTTAACGCCCAAATTCAGTTAAACTGCACCATTTTTCACATAAAATCAGCCGAAAATTTTTTGTTTTAAATGTTTTAGAATTGCTAATAAAATAAAAATATGACGTCTGGCTAACCCAAAAATAGCACATTTACATATCAAATTATGTTTTCAGCTGCTTAATATTTCAATAAAAGCGAGTATTGAATTCTATATGTGAATTACGTTACATCTATACCAATTCTGAGAACATTTTATGTGTTTCAATATAAATTCAAGTTTCTGTCCCATTTATTTATATTTCTATGATGGGTTTAGTGTTCAGGCATACAATGTTGATATTATTTCATATGAATCTGCTGGAAAAATTTCCATAATTAATCCGAAATTAGGTGTTTTAAAAAAAAATTTTATGTTACACATATTCAAGAGCTAACTTTCTTTAAATATGCAAATAACTAATTAAAATTTGCAAACAAATAATGAGTCAAGAATGTGCAAATACAAAAAATATCATAATATTCAAATTTCACTTTAATGCATGTTTAGAACTAGAAATACAAAATATTATGATATTTTCCACGGTAGGCAGCCATACACATCTTCAGAATATTGCACTGTTAGCACTTACAAGTGACATGGTTTAGAAAAAAATGCCATCAAAGTCCATGCTCATGTCATTAAAAAGGTCAAATTATGCAATGTTGTGGAGAAATAGTGACTTCTGGTATTAAGCATGTAACGTAATTCACTGCAACGTAATTCACAATTTAATATAAAGTGGGATGGTACTAATGCAGAATATCTGCGGGATCTTAATGATGCACAGTATTTGAGAATGGAAGAGTGTACTTCTCAAATATAGAGAGCAAACTATAAGATGTTTTAATTTGTTAATATGACACACTGAACGTAATTCACGTTTTAGATGTTGAACATCTATTTAGCCAAAACATGCACCTTTCATTTTTTAATTCATTAAAAGATCTCAAGAATGACTAGGATTCTGAACTATTTGAACAATTTATGATTGGAATAGCATTATACTGTGATAAATTTGTACAGTTGTATATCTGTATTGGTAGTCTAATTTTTGTAATGTAATTCACATTCATTTTTGGGACATCGTGTAATGATACATTACAGAGTCAAAAATATATAAATAATGTTAAGTTGAGTTTTCAAAGACTTAGACATGTCATTATGATATGCATGATACAAAACAATGAAAGTGTTATATTAAATCACCTCACAGTGTGTGTTTGATTAAACACACTCGGGTTTGTGACATACATTTTTTGGCATTTTTGGCATCATTTAGATGAGTAAAAGTGTATTTTACATGTTCACCCACATTAAACTACATGATGAATATGAAGACACTGCAATAGGGTTACTAATTACACAAGTTTTGTTTAGAATATCTTATAAGTTTTTTTTTACATGCTTTGTGACATACAAATATAGCAATTGGTGCACTTTATAGTCTTTAACTGAATTTGGACGTTAAGGAAAGCATGGCCCAAGATCATAAACCTGAGCTTGGAGACCATTCTCAAATCTCAAGCATCTGATTGGCTGAAAGGGCAACTGGTCACTATTTCAGCCAATCAGATGCTTGAGATCAGCAACTTAACCATATTATTGGATAGCCTGTTTTTCCTTTTTGAGTATATCATAGCCTTTTAAAACTAAACACTTAAGATCAGGAGAGATTTTGATAAGTTTAATTATTACCATGAGAGAGTGGTATTTATTATACACTTCATCCATCATTAAGGCATTACTATCTCCCTTGAGCTGGGAACCGTGCTTGATCCCATAAGGTAAACCACTACTGCAGATATCTTGCTTGTACATGGAAGGCAGGGAATCAGCAAAGGCTCGGGCTAAAGCCTGGAACACATCGTCATCATCTGTCTGTATCAATCCATCCAGTGGGTTCTCCCATGGAATACTATAAATGAAGAATACAATATTTGTGTAACTAATTTAAATTTATTTTTCAAGAAACATCTTTCATGTCCTTTTAGATCAATTAAGTATCTGCATGCTTGCTTCATCTTGTAACATTTCAGAAATACAAAAGTACATATAAAATCTTAACCCTTTGCTATATAGATACATGTACAGCTTAGATCTAATGATCAAACAGTGAAGATCTTAATCACATCCATCCAGTTTTTAGATGTATTAGTTTATTATAGATTCATTAGGTTATTTTTACAATAAAGTAAACAGTGTAGATCCAGACTGGACTACATGGACATGCGGCATCATCTCGATCTACCCTGATTACAAACAAATCACATAAATGTGTATATATTTTCTGAAACTAGAATGTTTCTGGATATATGGAGAAATTTTACCATGTGTCCCATAAACATGATCTATTATATATCCTGTGTACATATATTAGGAGTGGAGGAATGGGATCTGGCATATAATCCAACAAATAGATAATTACTCCTACTACATTGTGTGGAGACTTACACTATATACTGTCCACCAGCAGCTAGACTGGCCACCAGGTTAAACTTGTGACTCTCAAACTCCTTCCTCAAATATTCCAACTTTGGGTCCTAGAAAATCAAAGAAAGACATTGAGCAAACTACTGACAGTGGAACCCTTTACTGGGCTGGAGGTTATAAAGCTGAGATTGGAAACCAGTCTCAAATCTCAAGCATCTGATTGGCTGAGTTTGGAAACCAGTCTCAAATCTCAAGCATCTGATTGGCTGAAATGGTGACTGGTATCCATTTCAGCCAATCAGATGCTTGAGATTTGAGACTCAAATCTCAAGCATCTTATTGGCTGAAAGGGCAACTGGTCGCCATTTCAGCCAATCAGATCCTTGAGATTTGAGACTGGTTTCCAAACTCAGTTTTATAACCTTCAGCCCTGAGCTATGCTGGTCACACACAAGATGTATACACACAGTAGAGAGATAAATAATGTCCTAAAGTAATATGTCACAATGTGTACCATCAGTAAATATGATTCATTATATAAATAAAACTGTATCATAGACAATTAACCTGAAGTGTAAATATTTAAGGATTGAATCGATAGATGATGGTTTTCATTTGGGTATGGAAAACAGTTGGGTTGTTTAAAGTGTGTGAAGCCTGAAGTCAAAACATCGTGCAACGTCCAATAAATTGTAAATGGCTCTACTGTAGCCACGCCTTTTAAATAATACGTCACACTGTTTACCATCAGAACTTATGATTGGTTAGATGAATAAGACTTCATCGTAGAGGATGAAGTTGAATTGTAAATATAATATTCTGATTACACCTAGGGACTAAAATGGTGTAGTTGAACTAATTCTTTGATAGAATGTCATACACGGGAGAAAAATTCTTCAATAATTTGACAGTGGTCCAAATCTAATAAATGAATAACCTAAGAAAACAAAATTCCTAAAGACAAGCTGGTGGCATGACCCATATGACAATGATAGCTTACACTTATGTGACTTAAAACTTACCTCTAGTGAGTGACTGTGAAACTCGGAGGTACCATGGTTTTGAGCACCAGAGCAATCTCCGAGAACAGCGTGTGAGATCCCGCTGGGATCGAGTTCTGGGATGATGTGAATATGACATCTATTAAGTAAGGAGTCTATGTTCCGATCTTCCTGTAGGTGACCTATAGCAGAAAATGTTTTCTTTTATCATATAGAACTGTTTGACATAAATAGGTTTTTTTTAGTTATCAAAATGAAATATTTTTAGGTGACAGCAGTAAAATTCATGTAGCAGAGTTTTTTATTCATTTAAAAAGTATTATCACCTGATACCTTATATAAACGTAATTTGGTATTTCTTACTGTTTTCTGAAATTCTTAAAACGTCCACGTTCGTGAACTGTTTACTGGTCAATAGTTTCAACTGTTTCCCTCGCGTGCTCTGATGTCATAGAGGATTCCCCCCTTTGAGCGCGCGGTTTGTTGAGCGAACTGTTGACCGGTCAATAGTTTTGACTGTTTCCCTCATGTGCTCTAAAGTCATACATGATTCCCCAATTGAATTGATCAGGTAATAAAACAGTTATTTCATATGTGATCTGGGAACAAACAGTTGTCCCTTGGTGTCGGGGATAGTGTTTTGAACTGTTGCCCTCGACCTACGGCCTCGGCAACAGTTCAAAACACTATCCCCTCCACCTCGGGCCAACAGATTAACTGTTCCCACATCACATATGAAATAACTGTATAATGGAAAAAGCATAAAACATGAGATTTTCTTTAACACATGATATATTAACTCTTAAATCCATTGTATGCATCTTTTATCACATATGTGAACAGTGTAGAACCAAATCAGCAGGCACATCCATGCCTATTTCACTGTTTGCTCAGAAATAGACTAAAGTATCCAAAAGAGATACCCATAATTATTTGGGTTTCATCACATTTGCAAACATGTGCAATCTGATCAGTATCTTGAATGTTCACTTTTTGATCAGAAATAACCTAATAGATCAAAGCTATTAGTGTAGATCCTGATCTGATGGCACAGATGTGCCAGCTTATCTTAATCTTTACTGTTCACCAATGGATAACAGCCATATCGCATGGAGTAAAGAGTTAGCAACAATTTAAGATGGACTACCTTGTAAAATATGTCTGATCAGCCTCAGTAATACTTCCACAGTAATTGGGTCATCGCCATGGAGACCACCAATCAGCAACACATGAGGCTTATCTTCCTGGTGACCATCCAAATCTTTTGATAAATGAACCAACGGTACAGCGAGGCCTTCTGGTGTTGTATGGATCACACTGTACTCCATAATGTCAGAGTTCAGTTTTGCCATCTGCTGGAATTCAGTTTGCATGGCAGAGTTGTTTGTGTAGGACTTGGCGACATTTTGCAGGATACCATAGTCCTCTGCTTTAGACCAGGCCATGACAGCAGACTTTGTGAGGGTAAAGTTCACTTCAGTGGCAGCGTCAAAACTCACATGTACCACAACAGACTTTGTCTCATACCTGATAATGAAATAATTGTATATATGTAATTTAATCTGATATCAATAAATAATGTTCTTGTAGAAGGCTTGTTGTAATGCACATTTTTTAAATAGTAGTTGTGTTACCCACACACTTGACTAAAAAAGTCATTATTTCAATCTCTTAGCTTTCTTTACATTATTTCAGAAACAACTGTTATGTGTCCTCACAACAATGATGCCCCCAATGCTACAACAACATTTGTAACAAAGGGCCATAACTATGGTATGGTAAAAATCTTTTTTTAATGACCATCTACACATCCTGCTTGATCATCTGAGCAAGTTTGAAGAAATCCATCCGACAGTAAATGAGGAGAAGATGCCACAAGATTTGGAGGAGATACGTACAAATGGATAGATGAGTGCAACTCTATATGCCTCCCACTTTGTGAGGGCATGAAAATGGGTGATTCAAAAACCTGACATCACTCAATCAGTGTCAGAAGGAATGCCACAAGTTTGGAAACTCAATTTACATCAAACAAAGCAGAAATATGAATTATCTTTAAATATTATAGGAGAACTAAACTTAACCGTTTACTCCATATATACGACTATATCACGTTAGACCACTTGAGATCCAGATCATCCAGCACAATCTCGCCATATGAGCTGGATCTACATTCATCACCTTTTGGTCAGAAATAACCCAATAAATCTAAAAGGGAACAGTGTAGATCCTGGTCAGCTCGCTTGAATGTACAAGCTGATCTGGATCTACACTATTTACCCAAGGATAACAGCATCGAGTAAGGGGGTAATGGAGTGGGTCTACATACCCTGGGGCTGAGGCCTGTAGATGATAAGTGTTTGGAGACAGTAACCTCCAATAGTCTCCATCAGCTGCTGAGTATACTGTATGGTTAATGCCTTCCACTTCTATGCTAGCATTGGGTATTGGACCACCTGTTTTCTGATCCAAAACAAAGCCTCGCACACCTTTGTGAACCTAAAATGCAGTTGATGCATAATATTGTTATAACAAGTGATACCATGTTAAAAATGAAAAATGTTGTATACATGCAATGTATATATATTTAGCAAACAAAGAAACCTGACATTTCTTAAGTTTCATTAACAATGCTATGCACCAACAAAATCTGTATGTCTGCATTCTCCAATAAAAACAAAGAGCTAGAACACTGTCTTGTCTCATGCACCAGTAATATCAATCTCAATATGTTGAGCATATCAATCTGTACTTTAGTGTTTGATTTGGGGGAAAATAAATGATGACAATGAAAACCTTAGCTTGTAACAAACAAGATTTTGTGGAAAATATCAGTCTGGTTTCATGCTCCAATTGCTGTATTGTACAAAATATGAAATACATGTACAAAATATTGAAATCTATTTTTTGTCAAAGAATATCTGGTGCTGTGCTTTTCTATTCTGAAAAAAATACAAACAACAGACATAAAGCCTTACCTGCCCCATATAGACCAGTAGGGGGTATTTGTTAGCATCCCAGAATCCCGGCAAGTCTTTTTCTGGGGGAAATTTCACACAGCCTAACTCTACAGTGATCTCAAAACAGTTGGTGTGTACATAGTTGTAGTCCTGCATACCGCCTGAAACAACACAACCACATAGCATTCTAACTTACATTATCAGTAGGCATTACAGTCCAAGTTTTCCTGGGCCCAAGATCATAAAATTAAGATTTGAGATCAGTCTCAAATCTCAAGGACTGGTCACCATTTCAGCCAATCAGATGCTTGAGATTTAAGACTGATCTCCAGATTTAGTTTTATAATCTTGGGCTCTGAAGTTAAACCTGAATAAAAAACCACCTATAAACAAAAATACAGACCATCATCAATATTTCATAAATAATTCATCCTTTTGAGAAAGGCAACAGTAACCCAAGTTCACTTGGTGAATAAAATTGTGGTCGAAGTTCATACAGTAACCAGAAATGTGTCCATAGGACACAGATGCACCCGCTATGCATCGTTTTCAGATACTAAAGTGCAATGATGAGAATAATAGCATTTCAAAGACAGTGATGTTCGAGTAATTATATGAATATGCATAAACTTGATGATCAAGTAAATTATTTGTATTTGTGGCACTGTTGTCTTCTCATTAAGGAAATGTCTGTGAAGAAGTTGGTGGTAATGCAATGCAATGTCATAGTGAACATTTGTGCCAAGTTATTTTGAAATCCCTTCCTTCATAAAGAAGTTATAGCCCGAACAAGTAAATTCAAGTTTTAGATACTGTGACCTTGACCTTGGACTTACAGGCATGGGTAATGTACGCAACACACCGCCTTGTCATGGTGAACATTTGTGCCAAGTTATTTTGAAAACACTCCATTCAAAACAGTTATAGCCCGGACAAGGAAATTCTACTTTTAGTAACAGGGACCTTGACCTTGGACCTACAGGCATGGACATGGTACAGGACTCACCACCTTGTCTTGTTGAACATTTCTGCCAAGTTATTTTGAAATTACTCTATTCCTAACATAGTTACAACCCTGACAAGAAAATTCTATTTTAGTAACAGTGACCTTGACCTTGGACCTACAGGCATGGGCATGGTACGGGACACACCATCTTGTCATGATGAACATTTGTGTCAAGTTATTTTGAAATCAATCTATTCCTAACAAAGTAACAGCCCAGACAAGAGAATTCTATTTTTAGTAACAGTGACCTTGACCTACAGGCATGGGCATGGTACGCGATACACCGCCCTGTCATGGTGAACATTTGTGTCAAGTTATTTTGAAATCCCTCCATTTATAATGAAGTTACAGCCCGGACAAGAAAATTCTATTTTTAGTAACAGTGACCTTGACCTTGGACCATCAGGCTTGGGTATTGTGCGGACATACTGCCTTGTCATAGTGAACATTTGTGCAAAGTTATTTTGAAATCCCTCCATTCATAACAAAGTAACAGCTCGGACAAGAGAATTCCATTTTTAGTAACAGTGACCTTGACCTTTGACCGACAGGCATGGGCATGGTACGCGACACATTGCCCAGTCATGGTGAACATTTGTGCCAAGTTATTTTGAAATCCCTCCATTCATAACAAAGTAACAGCCAGGACAAGAAAATTCTATTTTTAGTAACAGTGACCTTGACCTTCGACCTATAGGCTTGGGCATGTACGTGACATACTGTCTTGATATGGTTAACAATTATACCAAGTTATTCAAAAATCCAATAAGAAATAACAAAGTTAGTGAGCGGACAAGATTTTGCAAGAAAATTCTATTTTTAGTAACAGTGACCTTGACCTTGGACCTACAGGCATGGGTATTGTCACAACACACCGCCTTGTTATGGTGAACATTTGTGCCAAGTTATTTTGAAATCCCTCCATTCCAAACGAAGTTAAGGCCAAAGTGTATATTTTTCTTAACACAAAATGTAAGTGAAAAAGGGGCATAATTTGAAAAATATTGGAAGCAGGGTTATGGGTCTTGTTGGTTATGATGAAGATTTTGATGGTGAAAATATATTTCAAGTTTCAAGGCAGTATCTCAAGTAGTTTTAAAGTTATGGGCAAAATGCATATTTTGCTTAACACAAAATATAAGAAACAAGATATATTCCTATTAAAACTAATGTAAATGGAAGTATCAAAGGGCCATAACTTCTGAACGGAACATGTAAGAGCAAAACCCCACCTTTATGCACAACAACATATCAGGCCAAGCATTGCGGTAAAGTTTCATCAAATTCCCAGCAGAGGTGTAGGAGGAGTTGCGTTCACGAGATATACTCCTATTAAAACTAATGTAAATGGAAGTATCAAAGGGCCATAACTTCTGAACGGAACATGTAAGAGCAAAACCCCACCTTTATGCACAACAACATATCAGGCCAAGCATTGCGGTAAAGTTTCATCAAATTCCCAGCAGAGGTGTAGGAGGAGTTGCGTTCACGAGATATACTCCTATTAAAACTAATGTAAATGGAAGTATCAAAGGGCCATAACATCTGAACGGAACATGTAAGAGCGAAACCCCACCTTCATGCACAACAACATATCAGGCTACGCATTGTGGTCAAGTTTCATTAAATTCCCACCAGTAGTGTAGGAGAAGTTGCGTTCACGAGAATATCGGACGGACGGACGGACGGACGGACAGAAGCAACTCTTCATGCCCGTCGCCATTTCATGGCGGGGGCATAAAAAGGTTGAGTCATGAGTCAAGACAGTGGTGCATGGGCTGAAAATATCAAAAGGGTTAAGCAATGCTGCATTGGATAGTTGAGGAACTAACAGTAGTGTAGATCCAGATGACAGTACGGAAGTGCCGGCTGATCTGGATCTATACTAGTCGCACATGCCATATTACCCCAGATATATGGAGTTAAGGGTTAAAATTTAAGATACAAATAAATGCCTATGCCCCTGATAACTTCAAAGTGACCACCTTACAAGCTTTAAAAAGAATTATTCTATTTATTGAGGTTATAAAAAGATAGTGTACCAATAGTATATTATGTAACTGTTAAAGAAACAGGCAAATGTAAAAATGCATAGTCTGTTAAAATAAATAGTTAAGGATGATAAAAAATGTCCTATCATGTCTTAAGAAGTAACAGGTATCGTTGAAATTGAACATTCAGTAACCTTACTTTTAGAATCAGACATATGGATAATCCTGAACTTAAATGTCTAACATACTAATTAAACATAAAAGGAGGAGGTTAAAACTAAAATCACAACAGTTAAGTAAAAGAAAGAGGTACAGTTAAATGGAAAGAACCAAACCAAACAAATACTAACATAGAAAACTGGTAAATATTAAAACTGAACAAACATTTCTAACATTTGGTGCTTTGGCATGACTCTTTGTCACATTTTTGTGCATATTTGCAGAGTAGTTCGATAGTAGCAAAGTTGGGACTGGAAGCTACAGTTTCGCATATTTTGACATTAAAATCATTATAATAAACTAGACCAAGATTCTCGGATACAATACTACACCATACTAAGGTGAATACTTGTGTGAAGTTTGGTTGAAATCACTCGAGGCATTGCTAACATATGATTTGGACACTAGATATGTGGCGGAAAGACATCTAAACAGATGGATGGACAAGTACCCCACCCTCCAGGGCCCAAGATCATAAAACTTAGTTTGGAAACCAGTCTCAAATCTCAAGCATCTGATTGGCTGAAATGGTGACTGGTCGCCATTTCAGCCAATCAGATGCTTGAGATTTGAGACTGGTTTCCATGCTCAGCATTATAACTTCAGCCCAGGACTAAGACTGTATTGCATTTAAAATGTAATACTTTCCCTATTTTGTTTATTCCCACAGTAACTTTCAAATCCTTGCTAATTTACTGAATAACTACAAATAATTATTTTATTCCTTTAAAAAAGTAAGCACATACTATTTGTATCCGTACATGATCATGAAAAAATGATAATAGCATACTGATAAGCAGGATCACATTTTCATGAAGGCTTGAACACATATTGGGCAATTCCAAAACAGCTGACAAGTACAAGAGTCCTTTTTCCAATTAACATGCATAAGCTTTAAAGATATTAATGTTGATGTAATTGGATTAGATTAAGATCGTAACCATGACATAGGCTTATCTGACATTTTAATAAATATTTCATAAAAGCTTTTCACGGAAATTTTAATCAGTTGTCATGTACAAAACACTGACAATGTCTTACTCAAAATACTGTGGTATCATTATATTTCCTGCAGGTTTCATTTCATGTATTTTATGCTCAGGTAAAAGCACGAAAAACACAGCAAAATACACCACAATATAATATACGAGGGTTGTCCCAATAAATCGTAGACTTTTTGAATAAAAAGAAAACAACTAAATATATCTTTTAGCAAATTTCACAGTTAGTTAAGACATCATCCGGTAACAAGTATGCTGAATTTCAAAGAAAAATCTACTAAAATAAAGAAATTACATACATTTTATTAAACAGTGATATGGATTGGCGGCGCACGTCACAGAGCGTCATGATTTGGAATTCAATAATTTACTTTAAACAGTTAATACATTACACAGTGCCACTTTAGCCGCAACTTGTTTATGTTACCTTAATTGGTGATCATTCTGAAATCAATCCGCAAAGTTTCAAAAAGTTGCCATAATTTGTATAAGATTGGTGCTTGTTTAATGCTAATGAGTAAATATTAACTTCTAACGAAAATCGCGACGTTTTAAGAAGCCGCGGCGCACATTTTGATCATCCAATATTGCGATAAAGCGAATTGACGCCAAAAGACGCGCTTAAGGAATAAAAACAAGTTAAATGCATCCTCATATCTAGAGCGTTGGTATAGAAAAGTGGCACAGAAAGTTTTCGCATGGTGAAACGGAAATAATACTCGGAATCCGTCATCCCCTGTTCTCCCCAGAACTCGCTCCGGTAGACGTTGTGTACTTTCGGGCTCATAGGTCGCAAATTTGAGATCTGCGACGAGATCAGAAACCTTGGCCTTTAACAAAAGTCTTTCAACAGAGTGTTACATTAATTTATTTAATAGTCGGGAGATCAGACACTGTGAGTGTATCAAACATGCTGAAGAGTTCTTCAGGAAGGAGTAACGGTATGCAGTGTGAGCATTGTAATGACGTTGCGACGTGCGCCGCTTGTCAATAGGTCGCCTTGTTAAAATGTTTCCAATTTCTTTATGATAATCTTTTTTTCTTTGATATTTCATCTACAAATTACCAAATGATGTCTTAACTGTGAAATTTGCATAAACATGTGTTCAGTACTTTTCTTTTTATTCAAATAGTCTACGATTTATTAGGACAACCCTCGTATCTTATTAGAAAAATTCAATAGCACATATTTATGCCTGCACAATTACATCACATGGGGATTTTTTGTGAAGAAAAACTCTTTAGAAATTGAGTAATACCACAGTATTTCGCCTGCCTAAAATGTTAGAATCCGTCATCACAACATCAACGAACAGATTTTTGCATACCAGAAGAGCTATACCACTGGTTGCCCTGTGTTATACCATTCTGGAAGTAGTCATCACCGATGTTTGGACATGATGTACCAGCATGCATTGTGGAATGTGCCTGAAAACGGGGTTTCATGTGTTAGAAATTAAATATATTAACAAAGTTAGGGCAGGGAGGAGGGTAACAAAGAGGGTAAAAAATGGTCGTACCAGCAACAGAATACCAATGAGCTCCATTAACTATGCCATCCTGGAAATATTCATTGTTCATCGAGGAACAGGGGTGACCTTGATGCATGCTGGAATGTGCCTGCAACAATGATAAATCTTATGTTTTGACAGACAACAGTTCTGTCCCAGTGAAATACAAGTACAACAAGTTTCATATAAAAGAAACAAAAGAACAAAATTACAAGATCATTGAGACTGAAACCAAATACTCACAAAATATGACATAACATTACTCATCTACAAACACTTCTCATGCTAAAAGAATCAAGTAAATGATATAACATATTCAAGCTCTTGAAACAAAAACCAACACTTAGAAAAGTTTATGTCTTCAATATTTATCACAGACAACATATAACTTTTATGCCTTGGTAAGGCAGCTCTGATTATTTCAAACAGGGAGTAAAATTCATTGGAAATGCTTCCTTGCAGTACTGGAAAATTTGTTGTGAAGTGTCTTCTGAAAATTTAAGATATGTAGTTCCAACCTAGGTGTGTTATGTTACTATGTTTAAAGCAGCTGTACATCAAGTGGGTCCTAGATGGAGGCCAATCTCAAATTTCAAGCATCTTATTGGCTGAAATGATGACTGGTTGCAATTTCAGCCAATCATATGTTTGAGATATAAGGCTGGTCTGAGACTGGTCTCCAATCTTTGTTTTATGATCTTGTGCCTTGATTTAGCTTATAAAAATTCTTAAAGAAAATTAGCAACAAAACCTTACAAGAACCTTACTACACACTAATCAGTGTTTTTGCCATCTTGGTAGGGTGTAGTACCATTGGGACTTGGACATCTTTCCTAAACAACCATTTGTCTAATTCCCCTACCATAAGCAGACATCAATGTTCAACTTTTTTGAGTGTCAGAAATCATTCAAACATTTCTGTATCTCAGGACATCCCTGTTGTATGAATCTACTCACCCCGTCGAGTTAAAACATCAACATTCAGCCTATTTATAAATCAATCGAGACTTTATTGGGTGAATATGTGATCCCTCTTTATAAGTCACAGTTATCGGTATGATTAAACAAAACTGATACACTGCGGACTCTTTGTAACGCGGTCCGTTTAAGATCGCAGTCCATTATAACGCGGTCGCACCTTGGATCCCCTATACCTATTTTTTTTAAAGTGCAATTTTCGACTATGAAATGGCAAATAAATCAAACCAGAAGTCATTTATGATTGTAAAACTGCAAATATATCGAAACTGGAAGTCATAATTGTAACATGTACATAAATGACTCACACATTTTGTCCCTAAAACAACCATGTTTTAACACCTTTCCCAGTTACAGATATCAGCCCCAGGCAAACTTGTGAATGCATACTTACTGTTAATCATTGATCCATTACTAAATTCTATAATGATCACATAATCCGCACAAATCAAAAAGAAACAAAAAAATTATTCCTAATCATGTTTTAAAACCTGTCGGTGGTTCATTGATGTACATTTTGCTTTGATCTGCCTTCCTGTTAATTTCATGGAGGTTGCATTTTTTTGACAGGAAGTATGGAGGTAAACAGCGATAATATCTGTCAATGAAATCCAACTTCAAAGAAAAATGTCGGCTAGTATCGAGACTACATTGTTTTGTCGGCTCTGCTATGAAATCGTTTGATCTACAAGAAGTGTGTACGTGACATTTGACATTTTTTAGCTGGTTTAAGTTGGATAATGATGCAATAATACTGAAATATTATACTGGAGATAAAATTAGGATGTAATTTATAAATTATGGAATATGTTCATGATGGTTAGTGTTTTTATATTTATTTTACATTTACTTTCATAAATGTAAGAGTTTGTGTCATAAAATAATTAAAATTTTTGCAAGCATCTAAACACACTAGATATACGGTCTTTAATTCTTTAATTCCATTACAATAATTTAAGGCTGATTCGATTTTGATCTTGGTGTTATTAGTCAGTCTCTTGCCTTTTTTCTTTTTTTATTTAAAATTTGGTAATTGTGTGTCTTGTAAGAAATATCATTTGTCGGTAACAGTGTGGGGAATCATGAAGTTACGTGGAATTACGCATTATCTCTTTAGTTGTATATTAGGTAGTATGTTTGCGCGGGAAAATTGGGTCATGTATTTTTCGCGGGAAAATCGTGACATGTATTTTCAAGGGAAATATAACGCGGTTTATCTTGTTAACACGTTCGGGACGATGGACCCGCTATACCGCGTTATAAAGAGACTGCAGTGTATTTATATCTCTATCAACAATTACTTATATGTTAAAAACTTGTTATATCATTACACTCTGTCAGGATGCTGGAGTATATCCAACTACTACAACAGACTTACAGCATTTTAGGGATTTTACAATTAATCACTCACCAGAGAATATGCCTCTGCTAGCTGTTTAAAGGTTTCATCATCTGGGCTTATGCTGAATGTTGTATGACCTTTCAGTCCATCATCATATGGATAGTTAGCAACAAGAGACCCTCCGTGAAGATTGGCAGACAGCACAAACGGGTACTGAGTCAGCCACGCCATCACTTCCTGCGTCTCCTTCTCCTGGTGCACATTGATCTGGGTCGTCTCAAACAGGTCAGGGAAGTTTCGGTTCAGATCAACACCATGAGCATTTGGACGGCCACCAACACCACCTATATCACCTGAAAGATCAGAAAAAATCGAGTTATAATATCTACCTACTTTGAACAACTATGTCTTTAAGTAAGTTACAAAAGTAAGTTACAAGCAAAATTTTTTTCTATATGTATAACAACAACCAATCCTGCTAAATTTTACACAGCTGGATCCAATTGATTAATTGAACATCTGAAATAATGCATAATATTGACACTCCTCCTGCACTGTTTCAATGAAATTCTTTCTCGACAATGCTTTCATTTTGCAGTGAAAAACATTTAGTTCCTGGACAAGGCTACAATAAAAGCAGCTTGCATGCTATTGGACAGTGCACAATGTTTAGACTATGTATGGATGTAAAAACTGAATACAACTGTAAAATGTAATCTTCCAATCATCACTTAACCCTTTCCCCCATATATACACATTTTTATGTGTGTACAACCAGTTTAGATCCAGATCAGCTGGCACATCTGTGCTGTCAGATCAGGATCTGCACAGATTGCATTTTGTCAGAAATAACCTAACAAATCAAAAAGCGAACAGTTTAGATCCTAATTAGATGTCACGGATATGCCAGCTGATCTGGATCTAAACTGTTTGCCCATGCAATAAAGGTGTATCTATAGAGGAAAGGGTTAAAACTGGCCCAACTGCTTTTGCTTTCAACCAGGAAGAAATTTAATCCAGCAGCTAAGTAATGTTGTATGTTGTCAAGGTGACGTTTTTCGATCAATTGAACAATGACATAATTTAATCAAGAATGCAGCTCAACTTGAAGCACACAATAACATAAAAGGATCACTTAGATTTTATACTTTGCAAATTGAAACATGAAACAGGATTTTGAACTCATAAATCATTAAATGCCCCACAAAGGCTGTATGAAAATGATTTGAGCTTGATATGACATTTAAATACTTTCCTCCATATATACGCATTTTTACCCATGTGCCACTAGTGTAGATCCAGATCAGCTGGCACATCTGTGCTGTCTAATCAGGATCTGCACTGTTCGCATTTTGGTCAGAAATAACATAAAAATAGCGAAAAGTTTAGATCCCGATCAGACTGCAAGGATGTGCCGGCTGATCTGGATCTTAACTGTTCTCCCAGGCAATAAAGGTGTTTATGGAGGAGAGTGTTAAGAGGAAATGCAATTGATAGTTGTATGTAAACTAAATTTACACTTATTGGCATAAAAATCCATTAAGAATAAAATGTAAATGCCTGAAATGCAGGGAAATCTGTTTCATACAAACCTGGTGTTGATCGTGCATATCCATCTGGATTCATGGTGGGCATGATATGTATACGTGTCAAATTGACCATGCCTGCAATGAAGCTGTTAGTAGCGTAGTTCTCACAGAGTAACTGTACCAACAGCAGCAGCATCTCTCGCCCCACCACCTCATTACCATGCATGTTCCCGATGTATTTGAACTCAGGCTCACCTGAAAAAAAAAACATCATCAGGGCCCATGATAATAAAACAGAGTTTGGAGACCCCTCTCAAGTCTCAAGCATCAGATTGGTTTGAAATGGCATCCACTTGCCATTTCAGCCCAACAGATGCTTGAGATCTGAGACTGGTCTCCAGTTTTATTTTAATGATCTTGGGGACAGGTTTTACCAAAGCCATCTTGCTACACCGAGATGCTTAAAAACACACCATCTGTTTCTTCTGAGATTTGTTTTGTGTCCTTTAATATTTATTCTGATTTGCACTTTGGTAAAATGAATGCCCGTCTTCAGATTGTTTTCATTTTGCACTGGAAACATGTTTACCACAAGTTGCTACAAAATAGTGTGCAGTAATTAGCTTTATCCTCAATGTGGTCATTTGGAAGGCAGTTTTTTTTACTGAAAGGGATCATGTTTTATCAATTTACATTAAATTGACATTTTAATATTGCAATCTTACATGACTTTTTAACAAGAAAACAGCATGTTTTCAAAGGTAAAAGATTGTTTGTTTAAGTCAAATTACCTGGCTCATGTACTCCTGGATTATCTGATATTTCTATGACCAAGAGTGTTCTATTTTCAACTGATTGACCAATATCATAGAGTCGTGTTATATGGGGATACTGGTCACTAAAGCGACGCAAGAACGACTCAAGTTCCTCATGGTTATGATGCTTGAACTCTGCTGGTTCGATAAAGGAAGTGACCTCACGGTGAGAGGCATCTCGGAACTTGTTGATCTGACTAACCAGCATATCTAACGTGTACTTTGTCGCATGAGGAGAACTGAAATACAAGTCATTAATTAACCCTTTACTCCATATATATGCTGGGATTGGCTTAGAGGGAGACTTGGGAGAACGAGTCTCCCAAATTTCCAAAACTTCTCTCTACTGAGCCAAGGGAGAAGTTTTTCCTTATTTGTTTCTTATAGAAAGCTCAAAATTTCCAAAACCTCTCCCTAAAATTAAAAAAAGCTCCCTAATCTCACTGCCTAAGCCAATCCATGTATACAGGCTTTAAAGTATGTGTGACCAGTGTAGATCGAAATCAGCTGGCACATCCCTGTCATCTGATCAGGATTTTTACTATTTACTTTTTGGTCAGTAATAACTAAATGAATCTAACAGCAAACAATGTAGATCCTGATCAAACAGATGAGCCATTTGATCTTGACCTACACTGGTAGGCCATGCAATAAAATTTGTATCTATGTATGAAAGGGTAAACTGATAGTAACTTTCATAGGTAAAACAGCAATTTTGTGGGATCATAAATTTGTGGGTTTTTTAACTTTCTCATATGGGGTTTTTAATCATATCCACCTGCCAAGAAATTTAGTACCTCACAAAAATTGATGTACATGTATTCACAGTCTGATAAACCTTAGAATAGGTCTTAGACCATTTATAAGATAACAAGTTTTTGATGGGTATTTTCAGCCCTCAAAGAGCACCTATGAAATCAACGTTACACAATTTTTAAACACATGTCATAATAGAATTTATGTTTTCGGAAAACTGTTGTCACATTTTTTATAAATATTGGTAAATCAATCTATTTAATGATGTTTTTCAGATAAATGCAAAAATGTAGTAATCTTTCTTGTGAAAAACAACAGTTCACAAATTCCCAATCTTCAGGTTTTTAAAACTAGTAACGTTAGTCAATAACTTCTAACACTGCAGCCTACTTACCACAGAGAACTACAAAACTGATGCCTTCAAATATGTTTGTACAAATAATTCCAAATGGTCAGAGGTGACACACAACTGTACTAGTTCAATTTTATCTTGGCCATCCTCTGACACAATACATGTATTTACTTAAATTCACCGTATGTATATGATTAATTTCATTGTCTTACAAGATTATAACAAATTTCATATTCATAATAAAATAGCGAACAATATGAGAAAATAATGGAACAATGTAGTCTGAAAGTTGTTTTGCAGGTACAGTCCAGTCGCGATTCTACAAATAAGCAGTGGACCAAGCCGATTGTTTGTAAAATCACATTTCTGGTAGTATCGCATTTTTGTTAAATTTACTTGTTGCTACAGTCGCAAATTGCCAATGTTGTTATATATCGTAATATGTTATTGTTGAGATTTGTATATATGTTAAGGTAAAAAAAACCAGACATCTTCGATTTTTTTTTGTTATTTATATTGCGAAATTACATGACATTTGTTATCATCAATCAATACATCCAAATATAGGCACATAATGTTCATATCAAATAATATGCAAATATACATTCACATATTGCCGTAAATGAAACATGGTTTTAAAATTTAACAAAATAATGCACAACATATATTTTCAATTGTATCATTATTTATCTGCATTAAACAATAACACGATTCATTGAATTTACAGAAGAGAATTGCCGTTGAAATAAGGTTAAGCTGACTTGAATGACAGAAGTAGAAGAAGTAATTTCAGTTGGAGTAGAGGGGATCAAACCAGCTATCCCTGTACTCAGAGGCAGACGCGCTAACCATTAATCTAATGATTTGCTGTATGTCAAGCATTACAATTGCTTCAGATTTTATACATTTTTAAACTTTTGACAGCATATCATGTCACAACTGCTTGCGTCGCTAATTGCTCAACAATACAAAAACAGATATTGCTGGAAGAGGTGTGAAAATCACGTGCCTGACCAAAATTCGCTAAATTGCATGTTTATTACACTGTTAATAAGCTTAAGGGACTGTCATAATTATTCCTTAAATTGCATTTTTCGTTAAAACACATCTTTTTTATTTTGAATTAAGAAGGAATACAGACAGGACCAGCCGCTTCATTCGTTCTATACCGTCATTTCATAAAATCGCGATTCATAGTATTGCGAATGGACTGTACTTGCTAAACATGACTGGATATTTAGTGGTAAGACAGTCACACTGTATCCCAAATAAAGTGCTCAAGGATAGAGAAAGAATTTTCCCACAAAATGTTTCAAATACACTGGTGCTTTGATTATCTGTTTAACCACAAGAATGAAGAAAATTTAAAAATATTAATAGACTTCATGATTTTAAACATATTAAGTAAAGGCACATTACAGTTTCTGTCTGAATTCGAAATTTTTTTTAAATGTAACCAAGCTGATTTTAAAGGTTGGAGTTGTAAAGCTCTTGGTTACTTTCATCTAACAACCAAATAAATAGTATTTGCAAACCTATCAGAAAGTTTTATTTATGTAGTATATCCATCATCAGACCAGGGCTGAAGGTCATAATGCTGATATTGGAAACCAGTCTCAAATCTCCAGCATCTGATTGGCTGAAATGGCGACCAGTCGCCATTTCAGCCAATCAGATGCTTGAGATTTGAGACTGGTTTCCATGCTCAGTTTTATAACCTTGGGCACAGTTTTGTTGTAAGTAAGTAAGTTGTTGATAAACATGACATGTGCATAAAAATATGCAAAATACAGTTTAAACAGCATACAAAAGCACCCAGCCCAGTGGACCTATAAGTCACCTTAATTTAACAATGTAATTATATTGTACCAGAGCATGCAAAGACATAAAAAATGGAGCATGTCAGGGGTGACAAATTAGTAACTTTAGTTGGAAAGAACTTTCAAGTACAAATCATATCCAATGATTTTCCATAACTAAAACGTGACTTTTATAAACACATTTTGTTTATTTATATTTTTTTACACACAAAATGCATAATAAACAATTTCCTCTGCTCAACTTTCTGACATCATTACAAGGTTTGATGTCCTTTTGAAAACAACTCTTTCCCTTGACATACCCCATATCAAACAAACAACACCTTATGCAAAATTCGATAATTATTGCCAATATTTACCCTTCTTTCACACTCCTTGAATGTGCAGAAAAACAATTCAGTGTGTATATGTAAATTAATTCAGCAAAATTCAAGGACAGACATAGAAACATAATGTAAATTTTTATATAAAATGGTACCTAGAAAGAATGTAAGTAGTCTCACTGAAATCCTGCCAATAGTTCTGGGCTGGAGGTTATAAAACTGTGATTCGAAACCAGTCTCAAATCTCAAGCATCTGATTGGCTGATATGGCAACCAGTCACCATTTCAGCCAATCAGATACTTGAGATTTGAGACTGGTTTCCAAGCTCAGTTTTATAACCTTGGGCACAGGAGAACAAGCACGGAACAATTTGTGACAGACATTCATTCAAACATACGAAAGAACATCAATATATTTCTCCACCCACTATATTCATAACAATCGAAATATCAACTTCCCTGATACTTGCAAATATCTAGAGGATCTACAAAGAACTAGTGTGGACAGTGTTTAGTATAATAATGTTACCTTGAATCTAGGTTAGCTGCCTTAACCATCTCCCACTTCACTTGTAATCCATCATTGGCAGGGACTGGTATACTACCACTCACATAGGTTGTATAACTGTAGACACCAAAGGAAATCAACTATTTCAAACTTTCAATTAAATCGAGTATTTTTTAATTCCTAAACAGCTGGCTCGTTTAAAGAACTTATCATTTTCAGTTATAAATTAATTGTCAGGTAAACCATCCATTAATTATTAAGTGCATAGTACTGTAAACCAACACTTGCACCAATTTTTATAAATATGTTCGTGTTTGACAAGATTAGACATCTTTGTGAATATTTGTTTCTCTTTTTATTTTATGTCAAAAACGGAATTCATTATTTTGCAAAATCCTGCAGAATTATTCATGAAAACTTAGTTTAGTGCTTCAATGCCATCGGCAAAAAATTAATTTGTGAATATTAGTTAACAGTAATTCCTCGTAACCTTTGTAAAATACAAGGATAGAGGTAATAAATAAAAAATAATAAACTGTGAGACAATGTTTGAGATAAATTCTCTCCAAAGACAATGGATGAACTCTTACTTTTACATTTATCAATTGTACAGCAAACAAATTGGATTGTTTGAAAAGATAAGCAGTATATTAGGCAGTGCCATTTTGCTTCCGTTTTCAGTCTGGGCCTTATCATAAAACAGAAACTGGTAAGCAGAAGATGATTGGCTGATAATTAGAGCAGTCTTTAAACTGTTCAATCAGTAGCTACTGTTTAAAGTGGTATGAGTGTATACTTAAGCAAGAACAGATATCTCCCAATCAGTCAATATCTGAAACAGAAATACTAAATTTACAGGAAGAGATAGAAAGCAGACTGACCCATCTGCATAGACTTTGAGTCTGTAGGAACCCTGGACAAGAAGTCTCCAGAAGTAACCATGTTCATCTGTAGTTACATTGTGGTTGATGCCGTCAACTGTCACCACAGCCCGAGCTATTCCTTGTCCGGTCTCTTTATCTACAATCTGACCCATAATGCCTGTGTGAATCTGAAAATATTCACAAACAAGATGTAGTTGGAACCAGTGGATGCTGTCTAAGTATAGGGTGATTCAGTAATGGTGCTATAATATATTATACATAGATACATCTAACTCACAAGACCATAACTAAGTGAACAGGAAGTGTCACAGGTGATCGCTTAGAAATATCTCGGACACTAATGGTACTATACCACAAATGCAGAAAATAAGAAGCTAACAACTCTGTGAAAAATCATTGAAACTGGACATGAAAATGAAAAGAGCATCTTCACTTGTAAGTGAAGCTTCCCACACATTTTCATTGAATTCCAGCCAGTGGCTCCAGAGAAACAGCCTGGTCCTTTCATACCTTACACTAATTCAAAGGGCCATAACTCTTTAAAAATCATCATAATAGAAAATTTTAATAACATGCATCTCTCCTGATAACTTCCCATTGTTCTTGGATATCTCAAATACTAATGGTACTACATGTATATTATATGATACAGAAATTCAAGGACCAATAACCCTTAAAAATCATCGAAACAAAAAGTGCTGAAAATTATGTTCTTCTCCTCTCCTTGTTAGTGAAGCTTTCAATATTAACTGAATTCTAAGGAAAAAAAACCAAGACAATTTAAAAGCAGGACAGAGGGACAAACAGATGAAGTGGCCCCTATATGCTCTACCAAAATTATTTAGGGAGCACAAGAATACCCCCCTAACTGTTGTTAATACTTCCACAGGTAATATAATTTCTTGCAAATAATTGCTCAAATTGCTTACTAGATTATTTTCACTGGCTTTGTCTTTATGACTGGTTAGAAATTATAAAAAGCTGTTCATTCATTTTCTGTGCTTTTCAATAACACATATTTCTGATTGCTAATCCAGTAAAAACAAATAAAGAATATCTAACCTGTTCCATGTAAGCCAGTAGGGCCTCCCTGTTGTTGTCCCATTCCTGTCCTAGTTGAGAGCTTTTAGGATATTTGCAGCAGGATAGTTCTACAGTGATCTCAAAACAATTACTGTGCAGATAATTATAGTCTTGCATCCCACCTGGAACAATACAGTGCTCAAACTAAAAATCTTTCAGAATATCAAAGTAATGAGAATAGTGTCACATCAGCATGACAGCAATTCAAATCCGTAAGTAACTTCTTGTCAGGACATTTTTCAAAAAGTCAGTGGGAATTCTGTATTCATATTCAAATTATACATGTACTTTAGCAATACTCTATTTCAAACACACTTAAACTCATATGATATTTCACATGCATCTACTAGTACTATAGATATTGTGCAGTATGATTAGGGTCTACAATTTTTGCTTTAAACATCATTATTTCTGACAAGTGTAGATCCTGATCAGATTTAAAGACTGTTGCACATAAACTACTAAACAAATGATGAAAGATGTATCAATGGAATAAACTACTTAGCCCTTTCCTCCATATCCTTTTCGCGCCTGACCCTGTTTTCCGGAAGGACGTCCGTAACGTATTTAAACGTGACAAAATTTTGACTTCTCAAAACCCGACCCTGTTTTACTGGAAGACGCCCGAAACGTATTTAAATGTATGCTTTTTTCACAATTCTAAAACCCATAACGTAAATCTGCGTAAATATTTTTAATGCCCGTTGATAAGCATATGTTTGAATAAAGCATATACGTTTTTGTCCGTTACAGGTATTCTACCTTTAATGAAATTCAGAATTTTCAACATGGTAAGAAACCCAATTTAATAACTGTAAAACACGTTATCCAATGTTACGGTCTTTCTTCTGTAAAAAAAGGTGGAATATGCATATCGAGAATAGTGCGTTAAAATCCCGAATCTCAACGCTCTTTTACGTAATGGGTGAAAAATTCAGTTTATAGCTGGAAGACTGTAACAGAAAATTCCGTAAATCAATTAATCTAATTAACAGTCATTAATTTTTATGCCATTGCAAAAAATGTCATTTTTAAGTAATAACTAGGTAGATTTAGGTATTTTCTAACATAATGGATAACTGTTTTGGAGCCACTTTTTTATTTTGACAATAAAAGATGAAGAAACAGCAACACTGTAATTAGATTTTTTTTCTTTAAATTTGACTTTTTAAAATCACTAATTTTCTTATCAGATTATCTAAGTCAGATGTAAACAATTTCTTACTAAATAATATTTGAGAGAAAATATGCGATGCGTTCAAAGGACTAATAGTATAAAACATGATCGATGATTCCGTGTTCTTCTAAATAGCCACCAAAGTAAGGACTTTATAATAAAAAGAAATAAAAATCGACGTGTTTCCGACGGAAAAACAGGGTCGGGTTTTGAAAAGCGATTTTTTTATACGTTTAAATACGTTTCGGGCGTACTCGCTTAAAACAGGGTTGGGTTTTGGGAAGTCAAAATTTTGTCACGTTTAAATACGTTATGGTCGTGAAAAGGATATATAAGCATTTTTACGCATCTGCAACCAGTTTTGATCCAGATCAGCCGGCACATCTGTGCCGTCTGATCAGGATCTGCACTAGTCGCTTTTTGGTCAGAAGTAACCTAATAAATCAAATAGCACACAGTTTAGATCCTTATCAGACGGCATGGATGTGCCGGCTGATCTGGATCTACACTGTTTGCCCATGCCATAAAGGTGTGTATATGGAGGAAAGGGTTAATCAATACATAAATTTATACATGTGTTGTTACCTGGTACATCATACCAATGTGCTCCATTTGTAATTCCACCAGTAAAGTAGTCTCCACACCGGCCTCCAGTCTGATGCATCGTCAGGTGATTGTTAGAATATGTCCTAGCCAACTGTTTAAATACATCATCATCTGGTGCCTTACTGTACACACCTTAAAATAGTGAATCAATGGCTGAAGGTTATAAAACTGAGATTGGAAACCAGTCTCAAATCTCAAGCATCTGATTGGCTGAAATGGCGACTGGTTGAGATGCTTGAGATTTGAAACTGGTTTCTATGCTCACGTTTTTTACCTTGGGCAAATATTTGCTTTCAGCAGACTAGGCAAACCAGTGTTTAAGAACAAGTCTGATCTCTGACCAACAACAAGTATCAGGATTGACTGATGCACTAAGATTTCATGATATTACATCTACCTTGAAATCCAAAGATTCTCAAACTTCCCATGGATTTTAAAATGAGTTGATGAGTTGATGATGAGTAACACAATGTATCATGTCATGTGTACATGTATATATCATGAACTGGGATAATGGTGACAAGTGTTATAAGTTGAAAAAAAATTGATGCCTTCAATGGAAGAATTTTGCAGAATCTGTTGTTTATGGATTTTCGACCAAAATCCTGAGGTACCTTCTGACATGTACACGACAGGGTTTCCCCCAGGATTTCAGGAAGGGTTGTCGCATCATAGACTGATTTTATCCATTATGTCGTGCGCTGCAACGCGCTGTTCAGTCTTGTATATATAAGTTTTGCTTAACGCAAATAATAACTCGCGCTTTTTTATTTTAAAAAAAACTTGTATAATTTACACAAACTTGATGCGGTGCACAAATCTATCTCTGATACATAAGCCCAACAAAAAAATTAACGTACCATTGTCCTGTTTGCAAAACATGTAATAAAATCGATCATTTTAACCTCGCTATGACTAGAAAGAAAAATTATAACCGTAAACAGCTTCTGAATCAATCTACTGTATGACATCATTTGTGTAAACTTTCACTGCGGCATATGACAATATTAAATGTTTGCTGGATGTTACAGCGTATTTTGGATTGAAAATGTGATTCAAATGCTTCTCTTTTGTTCTGGGGATGTTATAAGATCAACCCGACGATGTTCTGAAAACGATGTCAACGTCTAGGTTATTTTGTTTTCGATTTAATCGAAATGAAAATGGCTTTGTTGCTGTTGTTGAATTTCATTTGAGGCTATGTTACGAAATAATCAAGATGTCAGAAAGTTATATTTTCCTTGGATATTATCAAAAAGGGGATGCTTTAGTTCCTTCCTTCTTTGCTCGAAATGGTAAGATGGCAGAAGAAAGTCATTTTTTATTTAGTTTTGTTATGATTACTGACAATGCGGATGAATAGTGATTCGGCTACGATTTATATCACATGCGGTCATAATCAACTGTCGCCAACATGTGGGCGGAGCCGACATGCCTTATCCATCAGTTCTTGTTACTGATTGGTTAACTCGCAAAGCTGATGACACAGTCAATTATCGGCGCGATCTCTTGTTGATTAAGAATAGAGTTTTAATACTGATAATACAATCAACAGGTACACAAGTCGCTGAGATAAGGCATGTCGGACAAATTATGGCATGTCGCAAATTGGGTCCTGAAATTATGGCTTGTCGCATGCTACTAGCAAAAATGGCCTGGAGGAAACCCTGCACGATGTATACCCATGTGCATCAGTATGCTTGTATATATTTGTGTAGCATTCAATTTAAAATATAGGAGATAGGAGTGTTATTGTAACAATTATAATTCAGATTAGAGAATTTCTAGATCATTGTTATTCCCGAACATTGTTGAATTGTCAAATGATTTTTTTTACAAAATCAATAGATTAAACCTACACCATGACAGGAAATTACATTAACATCTATACAGTTTGATACTATGACAAATAATATCTATACTGGTGGCGGCTTGTTATTGTGAACACTTATCAGCTGAAAGCAAATGCATGAGTGACAAATCCGAACAATGTTTCCAACAAGTGTACAGATAACAAGCTATCCTAAGATGGCAAGTGTTATCTGTGCACTTGTGTTTTTGTGGAAGTGTTTTATAACTGGTCTCCCAGAAAATTCTGGGGCAGCTAGGGGGGACAGTCCTTAATGTTTTTGGTAGCCTGATCGATATGGTAGCCCGCAGGAACCTGGCATTAGATTTGTTGTGCCTTGCACTGGTTTTTGTTGCTATTTTCTGCATTCAAGTACTAGTTTGATATCATGGAAGTAGTCATATAGTGTGAATGTAACTAACTGCATAACACAGACGTCCAGAAAGTTGCCAGACAATAAAAGGATTGTAGTAATTACAAATAATCATCCCTAACCTGCTACTTTGTGAGACGGCGAGTCATCAAAAGGATAAGATGCAACCACACTGCCACCATGGAGATTTGCAGACAAAATAAAATTGGTTCCTTCAATCCAACTGATTAGAGCTTGGGTCTCTGGTTCCCTGTGCTTTCCTGCATTAGTGTCAAACTGGTCTGGAAAATTTCTATTAAGATCTGTACCATGAGCATTGCCTCTCCCAGTAACAGAATCACAATCTCCCTCTTTAGCTTTTTCAAACCCATCCGGGTTCATGGATGGCATAATAAAAATGTCTACAGAATTGATAAGTTTGGTAACACGTTCAATTCTCTGATAATTTTCTAACAAATACTGTATCAAATATATTAAGACCTGCCGACTGACAACTTCATTGCCATGCATATTGCCCACATACTTGAATTTGGGTTCCCCTAACTCAACAGTGTTAATGTTGTCACTTATTTCAATAGCCCACAAGTCTCTATTTTCCACACTTTTCCCTATGGAATGAAGTTTTGAAATTTCCGGATATTTTTCAGTCATACTGCGTAAAAATTCAGTAAGATTATCATAATTGTAATAAAACGATGTGTCAATGTCCCTGGTAACACGACTGTGAGGAACAGCAGCTGCCATGCCGAGGAACAACGTCAAGTATCCAGCGAAATTCATTGCTTAATCAAAACATACGTGGACTACTGTTTACAAGCAGACATATTTCATGACTTCCGGGTTGTCATAATGAACCGAATTCATACAAACAACCACAAGTCCATGTATCTATACCACGTATCTAAATAGAGGGTATCGGGACATTACGGACCATGATCATTACGGACCAGACATAACGGACCAGATTTTGGGACATGACGGACCACCAAAAAAGACATAACGGACCAGATTTATAGACATTACGGACCATCTAAAAGACATAACGGACCATCTAAAAGACATAAGGGACCATCTAAAAGACATAAGGGACCAGATATATACATATTACGGACCATCTTTAGAATGAGAAAGGATATAAAATGTATTTCTAAAAACATAATGTATAGAATTGTAGACAGTACAGACCATCTTCAGATTAATATGAATTGTGAAAACATAACGGACCATTTCAAGATTCATGTAACGAAAGACTTTTCTTATATAAAGATTAATTTTGTTTAAACTGATTTTTAGGTTTCGAGTAGTTTATATCACAATCAATTTATGAAACATTTTTTGTAATTTATTAACACCAGTATAACTTACCACACATCGTTTTTTGCGAAATGCGCTTTTTATAATTTGCTAATTTTGATATCACACCTGTCAAATTTCTCTCAAATAACTGTGAAAAATTCCCGTGGAATTCAATATAGAACAATAGCTGACGGTCAATTATGTGATCACCCCTGTGAAATTCCATAAGGTGTTAGTAACCCAATTACACATTTGCTTTACACAGGAATTAATATAATGGATGAAAGAAAAACAATTAGCAATAGTTTCTTATTTATTTAGCACATTTATGAACAAGCACATCAACCATAAAGCACATTAATCTCATTATAAAACATTTAACTAAACAAAAAAATAAACAATTCATACCACACACAAATAGTTGAATTTTAACGAGGCACACATTTACAAATACAAACAAGTACAACATCAACTATATACCACACAATAAAATATGAAACAGCACAGAGTACATAAATAACTGATTACAGTGTTTATAGCATGTTTCAAGCAAACTATTGTAAAAAAGGTGAAAACAAACAAATAATACAATCACAAAGACACAAGCACGTTTATCAACCACACCATAAAACATTAAACAATAAACAAGAAATAACAATAACATTATCATTTAAATATTCCATGTATTCATCAACATACTAAAAATTTACGCTGGTGCATTCAGTCTGGCACATGCCTCAGTTAAGTGTTCAGTGTATTCATCAACATAAAAATAATTTAAACAGGTGCATACAATCTGGCACACGCCTTCAACAGGCTACTAGCTGATCGCTCCTTTTGTGTTTCATATTTATTAACCAGTTGTTATTATGACCCTTAAATTATCGCCAATACAGTAGCGAAGAAATAACTACCGACAGGCTTTAATTGGCATTTAAGTTCTTACTATAATTTATATTCCATCTATAGATGGTCCGTAATGTGTATATATCTGGTCCGTTATGTCTTATTGATGGTCCGTTATGTCTTTTAGATGGTCCGTAATGTCTATAAATCTGGTCCGTAATGTCCTAAAATCTGGTCCGTAATGTCCTAAAATCTGGTCCGTTATGTCTGGTCCGTAATGGTCATGGTCCGTAATGTCCCTAATTCAAATAGAGAGGGTAGGCCAAGAAATCCCGCTAACAAAGCCTTTAACGATACAAATCGTCAAAACGAGTCTTTAGGAACTTACATAGAAAATGTATATCCACGTTTGAAAGTAATAATAATGATGAAATAAACAAAACCGCCGAGCTCGATAAAAATCAATTTTGGAAACTGGTTAACAAAAAAGAAACAGTGCGAACGTTAAAACAATGTCATTTAATGGTCAGATATTTCGTGATCAAAAATCGATAACAAATCAATGGCAATTATATTTTGAAAATTTATATAGTCCCACTTGTTCGATCAACATTAGTATGACCATGTCAATATTTTGCTAAATGAAGCTGTTCAAAATTCCGTCCCTTCTCAACACGTAACTGTATCTTCACAAGAAGATTCATTATCGTATTTATTTTCATCTATGTTGAAAAAATGTTACATTCCTGAATCATTAAAAAAGGGAGTCATTGTCACTCTTCACAAGGGAGGTAATAAGCGAAAAGATAACCCTGATAATTATCGAGCGATTTCTCTAACACCAGCGACTCTTAAAGTTTTTGAAAAAAATACTGCTTAATAGAAGTAAAGACATAATATTATCAAAAACACAACAAGGCGGTTTTCAAGATGGGTTGAGTTGCCTCATGACGTCATTTTATTTTAAAGAATCCATACTCTATGGCAAAGAACATGGTAGCAAAGTTCATGTATGTTTCCTTGATGCTAAACAAGCTTTTGATAGGCCAAGGGTGTGGCATGAAGGCCTCCTATGGAAATTATTTAATTGTAATTAAGACTAAAACACATTTCTCTGCTTTGTGAACTTATACACGGAGATGAAAAGTTGTGTTAAGTTTAAAGGCGAACTCTCCCAATGGTTTAATGTTATGCAGGGAACCAGACAGGGATGGAATAAGTTCTCCCATTTTATATCTCCTTTTCATAAATGACTTGATAAGTGAATAACAGGAAAGGGGTCTGGGTTGTTGCAGCTATAATTTTCATGCAAGTTCCTCGACTGTCGCGGATGATATGGTCCTACTTTCATATTCTAAGTTAGGACTACAGAAAATGATTGACATATGCAATAACTAATTTAAAAAGTGGCGATTTTTGTACGATGCGTCTAATTGTTCCGTTATAACATTCAATGCAACTAGTCTAAACAATAACATGCTTAAACTGGGTAATGAACTTATCCCAACAAGTAACAGTTATAAACACCTTGTCATATTGTGTGACAGTTATTTGAACATGCGTGATGCCATGGCAGAAATTAACTCTAAATTAAGGAGTACGTTTTTCAGTCTTTTAAACTGTGGTTTATTGCCAAATGAGGTTAATCCTACAACATGGTTAACTATTTATCAGTCGATAGTTTTACCAAAAGCATTATATGGATGCGAGCTGTTAAATTCGTTGAGTCAAACTCAATTATTAACACTTGAAAAGAGTCACAGACTTTGTTTAAAACGGGTTCAGGGGCTACCTGTGTCTGCACCGAATGAAATAGCTTTAGGGGCTCTAGGGGTATACTCTATTGAATCAATCATCGATACAAAAAACTTCTCTTCTTTGGACAGCTCTGTCGCCTCCCGGCAAAATATCTTACTAAAAGATTCTTTATTCATCGGTTATTGCGTTTTATAACAGTCGACCTTCAAACGCAAGGTTTTATCCCTATCTCGACTAGTCGTTAAGTACAATTTGAAGTTGTATTTAGACCAATTTTTGATTACTGGCAATTTCCCATCAAAACAAATTTGGAATCGGCAAGTCACAAACAACATCATTAATTACCACTATAATGAAAGGAAAAGGAAAATTACCGAAAATATGGATACTGATATATTTGAGAATTTTTTGGATCGGTCAAACAATTGCATTCTCTGGGAGTTAAGAAGGAATTGTAATAATTCTAGCTGGTTATGTAAAACAGCTTTAAATAGTATGTGCAGGGTTTATGCCAAGTATAATTACCCGGAAGTTTGTTCAAAATGCAAATTATTAAGCAACAATATCATATTACATAAAGTTCACCATTGTACATTTAATCAGTACGACAGGAATGCTTTTATAATTTTATTATTTACCAATATGGTTATTCATCTTTCTTTAAATTAATGAAGAAAAAAAGCTGCAATCAAATCTTCGCGATTGTTGGTGGCCTTAAATGTGTATCAGAAAATTATGATGTTAAAGTTCATCTCATGTTATTGAGACATCTAATCAAACTGCTTTCATAATGATTCTATCTCTGAGAATATATCACCGGCAAATTTCTTTTTCAATAGTCTCACTTAAATTTCGTTTCGTTTTGTGAGAGTTTGTACGAGAGTATGCTGATGATACTTTATTGAAGTTTTATAGTTTTTTTTTCTCTTCAACATTTTAGAATAATTATGTGCTTACCGATGGCTTGTGACGGTATAGTTAGAATTTTCACTGTGCCCTCGGTATGTTTCCTTAAATTTAAGGAGACGCACACTCAGTCTGTTGTAATTATTATTAATATTAATAATTGCATGCTGGTAACGTCTACATATGTGGTTAACTCATCACAGTGTTAATTAAGCCGTTATGACAGAAATATTGTGTTTCTTTCTCTTTTGTATTTGCCATTGTGTGATTACATTGTAAATATGTTATGCTCTCCCACGTGGAGGAAATAAAGGTATCTACTTTAAATTCCATTATTTACTTCAAAACTATGTTATAAAAAAGTACGTACAAATCTTAGGCATATTAAAATGCTAAAGCAAATATGTTGTCAATTAACCTAGCCCAATTATTTGTGCGCAACAAGGGCTTTTCTATATTTCGATATTCGCCCTTCGGGTAAATGACAGACATCAATAAAATGTCGATATCATAATGGATCTGAGATTGCATTCGAATTATTGAGACTATCACTTAACCCAAAATGGCGATTCTTGTCTAAATAAAAAAGCGAGATTAAAACTGACACCTAACGTTATTTTGACAGAGTATAAATAAACTCTATGTACACTTTAGTTTGGTTAACATAGTATCTTAGGTATTAAGTTAGTTTTGGCCTTTCTTTTCAATAAATTACTTAAAATTTGAGGACGTTTTGATTGTTTTGAAAGATTTAAACTATAGCGAGTAGAAAGAAAATTTTTATTTGAAGGTCATTCATAATTTATTACATTGGTTATTAAAAAGTAGGATGCAACAACATTTGAACTCCCCAATGAAGTGGACACTGATAGTATTCTACAATGACAATTACAAAGAAAATCTAAGGTGGAAGGAAATCATGCACACAGCCCAAGAAAAGAAACATTAGGGTCAATCACTACTGCAATAAGATATTTATTTTAAAACCAGTGTTTTACGGAGATTTTATTTATAAATAACAGAAAATAAAAAAGTTATTTCGTAAAAACCATCGGGAGAAGAACCATTTGGAAGAACAGTAGTCTATGGAAAGAGCGTCGGACTCCAGATCCGGATACTGCGGTTTCGAAACCCACCAGGGATGAGATTCATTTCCCCAACCACATTCGGCGTTAGCATTGACTGGAAATTCAGAAAGCAGTCATAAAGCGTGATCAATATCAGTTGGAATAACTTGTTTCACAATCGATGTAAAATAAATTAGTTTAAACTAAAAACCATCGGTAAAATTAAAATGAAAGGCTACCATTTATAATATTCTACAGAGTTATTCATGAATGGTGATTACCCATCTGCAGCTGATCGCTCTGCTCATCTATTTGTTTGCACCACGATGAAAGGGGTTTAAGAGTTTATGAATGTTTCAAGGGAAATCTTGTAACAGAATGTAGAAACTCGACCGATTTCTTTTATTCCTGTCACCGTGTTCTTTCTGATTTGAACCCAAGTGCTCTGGTCTAAAGTAATTTAATACCCACCTTCTTTGCATGACAATACCACTAGCCTCTTGTATGATTTATATGTTTGTGTGCTTCTGCATGCAACATTTTCGAGTTGATGGGTGTGTTAGAGTTATTTCACCAAGGCCAGTTGTGCTTGTTTGTTCATATCAGAACATGTATGGGCAAGTTGAGGTTGATGCACCGTGGAACCCTTTAAGCCCCAAGTGATAAAATGTTTTGCCGCTGGCCGTTCCAAGATTGAAATATTCATGTTCTAAATTACGTAATTGTTTGTTGTGTCTATTTTGAAATTGATCATTTTATAAACTCATGTTGTTTTTCCTTTCTTCTTTTTGGCTGTGTTAGTAGGCTGTGTCTTCTGGATGTGGCCATTCCAGATATGCATTCGTTAACATTTGTGCATGCAACCTTGTCTAGTGAATGGGTAGGTTGGAACTAAATCACAAAGATAAATGTTTTGTTCTGATTTAACATCACGCCCCTCCATTTTAAGTTTGTGGAACATTAACAGAATGTTTGCTATTAGGATTTTATCTTGAATAAACTTTATCCATTCTGGATAAATCTTTCTATATTTGTTCATGTGCACGCTATATACGCACATTTTTCAAGTTTGAAATACGTCTGTTAAACTCTGAACAACTGGTCTTTTATTAAATCACACTTAAAGTGATATCCATACTTTATTGAAACTGGAAAGCATGTAACATGTTAATTATTAATTTTATATTGAATTTCTTTCACTCAAACTATCTGACATAAATTCAATTCGTGTCATCTAAAATGTCAATAGAAAGTTCTTTTATAATTTATTAACTTAAAGGTGTATACGTTACAAAAGTTAATAATGCAATAATAATTAATAAAAAAATCATCAAAATCATCATCATGCATTGACCATGGTAAGTAAATTATTTGTTGGATACATTTTACGGTTACACGAATCACAAACAAATCAGTTCTTTGGTCATTACACGTGTATTCTACTTTGCAAAATTTCTTCCTGCCTGTGATCGCAAGCGAACTTGTTCTTTAACAACCCCCTCCTCCACAACTACCTCCACCTCCACAAGCACCACCTCCGCCACCACCACCCCATCCACCGCCAAAACTGCTGCCCCCGCTGCTATATCCGTATCCGCCATGACTACCACCTACTCCTCCACCGCCATAACCTCCTCCGCTAAAACCTCCACCACTAGATACATGCACTTTTCGTCTTTCTTGCTCTTTAGTTTCGGTGTTACCCATTCTGCAAAAAAAAATGTAAAGCCACTTACATGTACATTCCATGCTGTTTTCGATTAATTTTTACCCATGAAAATGAAGCAATATACAATAATGAATTTCGAATAAAATATGATAAAAACGTTTCAGAACTGTTTTTGGTATTTAGCTGTAATTAACAAAAACTAGAACTTTCCGTTCATTGAAACAACTTAAAAATAATTGTGATTCAACTTTTACACCGTTATCCAAAATTATCTCTTATCTCTGGAATGATTGTAAATGTGTGACCGTCAAAAGCTCGTTTTTATAGTTATTAAAAATAAGGTATTGTCACTTTCATAATTTAGAACTAAATATTAAAGCGCGCTTTCACATAGATTTAAATGTGTCAATGACCTATTAAAATTAAAATTTTGATACCTTTTTTACAATAAGTAAAATCCAAAATCGTTTAATTTCGTTCATGAAAAAAAAGATTCTGAATTTAAAGTCAGCCAATATACTGCAAATGGTACTTCATAGAAAAGCAATATGGTTTCTGAAACTACGCACTTTCTAGATAGGCACGCACAGAAATGTTTTTCGTCTCAATATTCCACTGACCGCTCCAATGACTTAGTACCTCGGGTTCTCACTCTTGTTAATTGTTTGTTGCGTCTATTTGGAAACTGAATATTGTTTAACCCTGTTCTCTTCTCGTCTCTACTTTTTGGCTGCGTGGGGAGGCTGTAAAACATATAAGGATCAAATGGCAGCCAGCATTATAGACACTAACCTTAAACGATATTTGCGTATTTAGTATTTGTGGTTCTTATTCCTACAGACCCTGTTGATAGCCAAGCATCCTATAAATTTCGTAAAATTCCAAACTCATTAATACTGTTTGTCTCTATTTTTGGAATTTCCCTTTTCACACGATTGTTAAATAATGTAATTTTATAGTTTACTTATGTATAAAACAATTATAAATTGGCTTTTTTCTAATAGCATGTATGGTTTTTTTCTAAATAATCCATACATATGTAGTAGGAAAATCGCAAGTGTTTTACTTTCTTCAAAATATTAATGAACGTTTAATCTAAAAGAATAAAATGCAATAACACGCACTGCCATCATTGTCTATTTATTGACATGTTCGTTATTTTAAATTATTGTTATCTTAAACCAAATGATGATAAATAAAATATTAAGTCGTACCGTTTTTTCTGCTTTTGTGTCTCTCCGAGAAATTAACAAGCGGTTAAACTGACGTTTTCCTAATTGCTTTTCGCTTATAAATAGCTTTATTTTTCTGGGATTCCAAAGCGTAACGATTAAGATCTGCGTATTTCATTAGATCAAGTTTAAACCAGTAACATGCTGATAAGAAGATAATTAAACTTATGTTAATTGTTATGTTCCGAAAATATCGAAAACGAGATAAAATGTTGCTTTTAAATAGAAACAACATCATTCTTTTAAGTAAATAATTGATAAACTGATATCAATTGGCTGTATTTGCATAGCATGTGCATATAAACAATTACACACTATTTTATCATCACAGATTATAAATTTACATCTTTTTATGCTTCGAAGAAGCGGAGGTATATTGTTTTGCACAGGTCGGTCGGTCCGTCCGTTGATCGGTCCGTAACTACCTTGCCCGATTAATAACTAGACAAGTCTTTCGTCTATGGTCCTCAGATTTGGTAGGGCGGGTCTTTCCTTACCTGTATATGACACCTGTTTATTTTCAGGTATGTTGGTCAAAGGTCAATAACAGTGCCCTTCAACACAAAAACATTGTCTGATTAATAACTAGAAATTGCTTTCATCTCCTCAAATTGCTTCATCATGGTCCTCAAATTTGGTAGGGAGGTGGTCTTCACCAGTAGATAATCCCTTTTTACTTTGAGAACAGTAGCTCTAATATCAGTGCTACTGACATTCCACACAAAAACTATGTCTGGCATATAACGATTTCATCCTGCATTACAATATCGCCTTCTCCAATTCGGTACTTATGTTTGTCATCACATGTACATGAATCAAATTCATCTTATGCCAGAAGGTGTTTTTTTTATTATTTTTTAAGGCCAGAAGGTTAAAGATCATGGTCACAATGTCTCTTCAACACATAAATCTTGTCTCACCAATTGCATAATGACAAAGATTTGGGTGATCAATAACAGCAGTTTGGCATACATGTTTGACAAACATCTCTTGTTACACAAGTCACGTCGGGCTTGCATTGTCGCAGATAAGACTTTTGATAAATGAAAATGGAACTTTGAAGACTACCGAACACGACAAATATGAAAACATTGCAGGCTCGGTTTGATCAAGCCTGCTCGTGGGCAGTAATGGAAATGCATACTACTGCCCACGCCGCCTAGACCGGGTTGAGCGCAACTCTAATTTACACCAATAAACAGTACCATTTTGATCCATCTCAAACGATGGTATGCATATGGCGGTGAACACGGAACCTTCAATGCGGTATTTTCAGGTTTATACCACTCCATGTTCTGCGGCGTATGGTCCCCAGATAAAAGAATGGGTTTGCCTTTAACAAAAAGTAATGGGCGGAACTAGAATTTTGAGAGGGGATCTGAGTATATAAATCCTGCAAATCACAGACAACGCCAAATGCAAATTTTAGAAAAAAGCAGGAATTATATCCCAGGAATGATTGAACAATATCCGAATCTAATATATTTGCTGGGATATTGAAACCATCCTCCTTTAAACTGGTCGAAATATAAAACTTTCCAATGACGTAACTGATAAAAGCACTGAGCATTGTGCAACTGAAAATACATCTACTGGTCGTAGGTTCGATTCGTAATCTTAGTTATATTTACAAATGATAGTTTTAAATGAAACAAATTATTGCTATGCAAATGCTCGAAAAATAGTTCATGACCGTCATGTAAAATTTCCATAATATATTATCCATCTGGGTATTGAGTATGCATAATTTGCAGACGAAATGTTGATTATGATAATAAATTAAACAAAACTGAAAAACTGTAATATATCTTAGTTGTTTATTTTTCATTAAAGAAATGTCTTATAAAATGGGATTCGAACCTGCGACCTTGACAAAAGACTTGCGTGACAACTACAATTTTTAAAATAGATGAAAAGGGAACTTGGAAAGCCACCGAACACGACAAATAAGAAATATTGCAGGCTCGGTTTGAATAAACATCTGAGCTGTCTGGCTGACAAAATTTTGAACATTAATATGAGTAAATGGTGTGTTTTCAATTCATATTTACACGTGCTTATATACATTTATCTCTGTTGACATTTTTATTAATGTTAAAGCTTACCAGAAAGTCGGAAGATAGTATAAACATACAATAATCAAAGGACTGAGAGACTTAATATCGAGCATTACACTAAAAAGTGAAATATGCATATTGGAATTTGCCACATCCGGAAAGCACAGCCGCTCCACGCAGTAAAAAGGTTAATAGGAAAAGAGAGAGTGAATTTAACAAATGAAATTTAAAATGTGACATCCTAACAACGAAAAACAGAAACTTTTGGGTTACCGTATGGAAACCAAAACCAAAGGGGTAGATTCACGAAGGCTCAAAATTGGCATAAAATTTTCTCAAATTTCAAAATTGCTTTTACATCACTGAAAGTGTGCTTTTTATCATCTATAATGGTTGTTTTCTTGAAAAGATAAAAAGTGAAGACGAACCCATAAACCAAAATAAAAAAATAAGTATGTCAAATGTGTCTGAATTTTGAAAATGTTTGCCAAAATGCAATTTTTGTTAAATTTTCATCATATTTTGGTGATTTTCATATTGAGCACAGGCTTCGACCAAACAAATTTAAAGAATTTTCTTTGTATAAATGTGTGCTGAATTCATGGTCAAAATTTGATTTTGGTCGAGAAGTGTGCCCTTATCAAAATCCTCTAAAATCTGCTGTGAACATGGACAAAAATACGAATTTTTGCATATTTTCCTCATTTTAAGCAATTTTGATGGCCCGTTGTCAAACTCCTTTAGCAGTAATCAATATAAAATTTTAGGTTATGAAAAGTATAACCATTTATGTATTCGATGGCATTAAAATTTAAGATAATATGTAACACAATTAAAAATTTTACTTATTTTTAGGCCAATATTAGGCCTTCGTGAACCTACTCCTTTCCAAACGGGGATTAAACCAGGTTCTATGGTGCACAAACATCGTACTTGCCCCACCCGGTTCTCATATGAACAAACAAGTACAAATGGTCTTGGTGAATTATCTCCAAACCACCAATAAACTCGACAATATTGCACGCAAAAGCACACCAGCATACATAACATAACATATGATTTTCAAGCAAAAAAGGTGAGTCTTCAATGACCTAACTGAGACCAAAGCCCCCGGAGTCAAATCAGCAAGAACATTATGACAGGCTCTTTATTATTTGTGGGTTTTGTACGCGTGGAAGACGTTGTAAAAAATACGAATTATCACTGACAAAACAAAAATAACACAACATAATGCAACAATTTCACTCTCAAATTATTTTTTTAATTTCTTAAAAAAAAATATTTAGATACTTTTGCATTCATATTACTATTCAAATGTGCCGCGTTGATCACGTACTTGCCGCCAGTGTGAATTTAGTTAACCTTTTCGGTAGTTAAAGCATTGAACCACATCTTAGCTAAGGGAGATGTAAAATTACTGTTAATGTTAATGCGCTGAACCCGCGGATAGGCGGCGTGGGCAGTAATATGTATTTCCATTACTGTCCATGAACAGGCTAAATCAAACCGGGCCTGCAATATTTTCATATTTGTCGTGTTCGATGGCTTTCAAAGTTCTATTACATACGTTAAGAAATGTATGAGCATTAAAAAATAGCTAGACCTAACAATTACTCTTCATTCATCCAAACACAAAAGCTAAGCAAAACAAGGCATCATTTAAATGCCTCCAATTTAAATGTCATCTATTTACGCGACCAGGAATTTCAAGGTCAAACAAATTTTTACAAATATCACATATTGTTTACATTTGTTAGACTTATGAACCTCACATAATATTGTCGGTCATGATGGAATAGTTTTATAGATGATTAACAACTATTCCTTCTAAACCGGAAAACAACTTTATGTATGTGTTTCGTTGCGTGCGGTATATTCTAGGTCTTATATGGTTTATACAATAAATGTTATTGCTTTTATTGTCTACTTCACTGTCTGTTGTAAAACTACTGCTCTCTGTTTTAGTATCAATCTATATGGATTGCACTCATTGGTGTTTTTGTCTGAAAAAATCTTGCAGTAATGCCCAAAAATTACATCAGCTATTCAAAATGCAGTTTTATTGGGTTCCCGTCAGGACAAGCTATGCCTTTCATCTAGTGTGTTGCTTCTACACATCAAACTCACTGAATCGGATACATAACTAAGATCATTGCAATTCATAATATTTCGACGATATAATAATTATTGAAATAAATGAACCCCAAAATTACATCTAATGCGGCTATCCGCACGTATGCTTTAAAAGTAGAATGACCATCTGCTCCAGTTTTCTACTTGTGAAAGTGATTACAAGATGTCAAGAATATATATGACATATGAGATGAAGTTTAGACTGGGCGCAGAATTTTAATGTGATTGTGAAAAAGAAGAGAAATGTTAGGAATTTTTTTTTGGAAAAGGCGTTCGACTAATTTTGGGATGCTAGACTACTGATGGTTGACATCAGCAGCCTAGTCTCAATAATTCGACTGCAAGCACAGACCCATTATCATACTGACTTTTTACAGATGTCTGTCCTTTACGAAGGACAATCATCACATATATGGAAAAGTCATTGTCGTACACAAATAGTTGTGCTAATCAGCAGCCTAGCAGCCCAAAATAGGACAAATTCGCAGTCTTGTCAATTTTTGATCGGAAAGTTCGGTCTAGGCAGTATTTAGCACTGAAATAAAAAACTTTTCGTTCGAAATATTTCTGTCCTGCAACCGTAAAACGTCACTTCCTGGTGTAGCTTCACCGGTGTCAACAAATTGACACGATGATTTTTCTAGCATTATTTGGAAATCTATACAGAACTGTTCAGCGATCTTCGCTGAAATTCAATACGTTGCTCTCAGTGTCTCTTGCCTTCTCGCTATTTACAAAATGCATGGGGATAGGGGAAGTAATTTGGGCAGTGAACTGTGGGGGAGAGGCACACACGGACATCCACGGTATTCGCTATCAGGAAGATAATTTACCAGTTGGAATATCGTCCGACTACGGAAAGTCATTGATGATACAGCGCGTCGTACCTCAAGATCAGATATTGTATCAGACTGAGAGATATAACACTAACACTTTTGGTTATTCTATTCCCCTATCGAAGGATGGGAATTACGTTCTTGTTCTCAAGTTTTCCGAAGTATGGTTTACTTCACCTAGTCAGAAGGTAGGTTGATTTTCAAAGCAGAAATCATTGAAATTTAGATTGCTTTTTAATTTGAAACAAATGTCATTATTGCACAATATTCTTGTAACAACTTAAATGTTCCAGTCTGTTACTTTCTGATCCCCTTAACAATTTTAATTGTATAGTTGATAAAAATGATATAAATTTTTATACCCCGTTTTATATCGGCATGAGGAACTAGGAATGGTTTTCCTGCGCCTGTCTGTCCATTTTCAAATGTGTGTGCATCCATATTTCCTGTCAGCTCTGTAACTTCTACATGGTACACCCCAGGAAGCAATTTCATGAAACTTTTTTGTGCATTACAGTTCTGGTGTCATTTTCATTTTTCACTCATCACCGCAATTTACTGTCAGCGCGTCAACAGGCTTTCCAGCATTCCTAGTTTTCCTAGTTTTTCCTAGTTTTTTGAATTGGCTCCTAGTTTTTCCTAGTTTTTACAAAAAGCTCCTAGTATTCCTAGTTTTTACTAAAATAAAGAAGTATTTTTTTCATAATTACAAGTTGCAATGCTTTAAATCATGTTTTGCAAAGTATTTTTACAGCGGATGTTTAGAAGCAATTTAGTTGACATGTTCCTATGCTGGCGTCATTGTTGCGTAAACCAGCCATCTCAACCTTTGTTCACTAAGGAAAGCTTTTATCAAAACTTAATTTTAACAAGTTGTCTTTAACTATGTGTTGTCAACATTTAGAAACAATGCCATTTGTTTTAATTGTGAGTTAAGTATGGTTATGTCTCTTATAACTCTATCATAATACTTTTGTTGACAAACTAAGTTGTTGCCAAATTTCAAAGTATTTGTAATTTGGGTTATTTATTGAATTATAATGTCTTTGTTTTCAAATAATCAAACAACAAAAAGATTAAAACATTAAATTTTACATATTTCTTTAGTACTGTTGATCAACGTTAAATTTTGACAACACAGCTGTTAAGTACCTCTCCACTTACTTTAGGCATTTTGGTAACAACGAGGGCTGTCCGGAAAGTTCGTAGACAAGGCTATCGAATAATTATTAGCAGTCATATCAATAAGCTGTTTTGGTATTTTGCTTAAGTATGTATTGGCTACATATTTTTAAATTTATAAACATGATAACAATAATATTTGCAAAACGCCCATCGCCATGGTAACATGACCGACGGTTCACGGAGCACTTTGATTCCATGACAGTAGCTACTCAAAACAAAAGTTAATAAAAATAAAAGTTTTATGCCTAACGCGTTTTTACTTACGCGAAGTTATTTGCTATCATTGCATGACATTTGGTGAAAATTACAACATCATACGTTAATAAACAAGTTGTAAACGACCGTTAGACGCATTGGGGGCGCTTAACATTTGTTTCGAAACAATGACGTCAATTTCACGGACGGAGCAACGGAGTGTTATCAAGTTTTGTGTTCATGCTAATATGACACCAACTGAGACGTGGAAGTTTATTTCAAAAGCAGATACGACCGGTAAATGTTCAAGGCAACTTGTGTTTAAGTGGCACAGCAAATTTAGAAGCGGGGATGAAAATGTGTTAGATAAGAAACGAAGCGGACGAACAAAAGTAGCAGAGCCGAATTACGTAGAACGCGTTAGAACAGTCGGAATTGCGTAGTAAAAGATTTGCAGATTTGGAAGAACTTCGCGTTGGTGTTAGATCAGCAATATCTGGTTTTGATTGAGAATGGTACAAAGGGGTATACCAGCAATGGGTCAGCCATTATCAGAAATGAGTAAAATCGTGTGGGCGATATTTTTGAGAAGGAGTGATTTCATGACGTTCATTTAACGTTGATGACGTTTAAAAGTGCTCCGTGATTATGTATATATGTTGGATGTTAGGACTGTTTTTATGTTAATGTTCATCACAGCCTGACAGTTTTTTGTAAATTTGTTTGTTAGATATATATGTATTTAATGGCTAAATTTGTTTTATGTATGTATTGGTTGAGTGTAAAAAATAAAGTAGTATATGAACTTTCCGGACAGCCCTCGTAGATGCTGTAAATAGCAGAAAGACGAGAAATAAAGAAAAGAAGGTTAGGAAAAATAAATAGGAGATAAAGGCTGAAGTGGATAAGGCTAATAAGACTTTGAAAGAGAAAAATCTAAGGCTATAAAAAAAATAAGGATTTCAAAGAAATGGGCATTGCTCAAGGTCTCCGTGATGTGGCAAAAATAAATCTGAACTAAGTAACAGTTGCAATTAACAAATGTGTAGAAGATAGAAATGACATAAGAAAGAGATAAAAATGAAAATGATTGAATAATTAATGAAAAAGCTTTTTTTCACTGCCATGGGAAGGGGCCCATACCCTATAATATTGGGGAAAATAGCGTCATTTTTACTCAGAAGGAGAATGCAAAAAAATCAAATGTAAAGTCACTTTTTGGGGAAAACTGCATGATTTTAAAGAAATTTTCTGAGGGAAAGGCATCCATAAACGGCCTCTACTAAAGAAGAAAAAAAAGCCCTGAGTTTAGAGAAATTTCCATTGTATCTTAGCCTGGAGAGGTTGTTTTCCAAATCACATAAATCAGTTGTTGGGGGCATAGTCAGTCCTATGACAAAGATATAAATCTGACTTCAAATAAAGTTGTGCTTATCTTACAAAGTCTTGTGTTTCTAAAAAACTCATTTGATTGGCTTATACAATTTCGATTTACTTCATCAAAATTTAATGAAATTTGTCATTACAAAGTATCTGTGATAATATGGCCTTCTTCTGATTAAAAACCTGTAGTCTATAAGTATAATTGGTGACAAAAAAGAAATATAATGTTTCAAGGGACTAGCTAGAGGAATCAACAAACTGGGTGACAAATAGGAAGTTTGCTTAAGAAAACCTGATATTCCGGTTGTTGCTTATTATAAGTGCTGTGCCAAGACAATAAAGTACGGGTCCCACAGAAATATTTTTTGACCTGACAAGTTGTTTTACCTGGAAAACACACTTTCAGTTCTTGCCTACTGCTTAATTTGAGAGTTTCTGGGGGCCTCTGGCCCCCTGGCCAGGGCTTTACCTTGGACACAACAGCAGTGCAAATGATGGACCCAAATCCCCAGCATAATTTTCAGGATTTTTTTTTATAATTTGTCCCTCGCACCCATGTAGCTGCACGACCTTTGTATGTATCTATAACTCAAAAAACTGATGTACTTGCATTTATGTACATTATTTAAATAGTTAAATTTTTTATTAAGATAATGGCAAAATGACAGGTATTTTTAACACATGGCATTGTTTCTAAAATGTTTGTTGAACACTGTGCGTATTACTACCTTAAAGATTCCTTTTTGTAACAATAACAGTATATACAGCAGTCATTATGGTGTATATATATGAATATGAATGTTTAAGAACTTAACAGGTTAAGTTAACTCTGGTTTGTTAATTGTTAATGTTTATTAATGAATAAAAAACATTGGTTTATGTTTGACAACAGTAAGCCAGACCTGATTTAGCAAGGAAGTAGTCAGCTCATCAGCCTCTGAATCTGCATGGTAAATGGTAAATTTATATATGCAAAGATGACACGGTAAAGCTATAACTTTAAATATTTCCTAGTTTTTTACAATTTCTTCCTAGTTTTTCTCCTAGTTTTTTTTGTGCTGTTGCTTCCTAGTTTTCTCCTAGTTTTTCATAACATACTGCTGGAGAGCCTGCATCAATCAATTTTTTTTGGTGATAACAGGTGATCGTCAATCTTTCCACCACAATCTTTTGACAAGAAAATCACAGGGATTTGCCTCGATTTATCCTCTCAAAAGGCGGTGAAAATTTACCTATGATTTGAAAAGATTCTTCCTTTTTTCACTAAAGAAATGTACAGGGGTTCCACTAGCTGCTGAATCTCAATGGTCGTTTTGTTCATTTTTAAGGTGTTTTCTCAATTTAAAGCCAAAAATACCCCTAATTCAAGGAAAAAGGACTCTTCAGTTAAAATCCTAGGGGTCAAAATAAGGCTTTCTGGAAATTTCAAGGGTCAAATGGAACCCCTGATGTTTTGTTCCTATCAGGGAAAAATCTCAAACATGATCAATGTACAAAAGTATTATCCATTATTTGAACCACTGGAGATTTTATCACCTTCCATGGTGACATAAACTCCTTCATACAACTCTTGTTAATTTCTGCCAATAATTCTTCTTACTGGTGCATTGTCACTGTCATTGCGGAATAAATAACTTTAGAATGCAAGCATTACAAAAATCTTTTAAAATGAGTGAACTCTTATCATAAGTGAACAACGGTCATTAAATCATTAATTTATTTTACAAGAAATTAAGAGAATTCATCAACAAGTAAAGTATTTATGCTCGATATTGGAATTCAATGTAGGTTAAAACACGAGACTTATGATTATGATTGTGGTTGAAACACACACTTAACTGGAAATTTATACATAAAATGGTAAACAACATACCATTATCTAGAAAGCAAACTTGAAAGTGAATAAAAATTGTGTCGTTCTTACCTTACTAAAGCCCCAGTCACAACCTGCCATACTTGCAAGTGCGTGCTGTCTACAAGCAAAAACGTGGGCCAAATTCAGAGATCTGTACGTGGTGAGATACACCATAGAATTTTAAGTGCATGCAAAACTTTCTCTGTGTTCCAGCTGCGGGCGGGCTAGGGAATCAACCCCAGTACAGGTAACATGCTTGCCCTGTACGTCCACGAGCACATAACACACTGCCTCTGCAAGTCTTTTCAAGAAATCCCATTGTTCGTACCGTGCATGTTATTAGTGCTTGGTTCGTGCTTACTTGGCACTTCCTCAGTTCTACTGTCCATAATGCTCTCAGAACTCAGAAAGACCTTACCGAGAAAGTATGTGCTCCGCACTTAAAACCCAGGGTTTGCGCACTTACCTTCTGCAGTATATAAAAGTATAGCCGATGGATGAGTGCCAGCATTTGTCCTCAAGATGCCACCGAAGAAAGCAGTGAGAAAAGACACCAAAAAGAAGCGAGGGACCACTGTAAGCTGTTTTTGCAGCAGCAGAATTAGCAATATCTGCTGTTGTAGGGGTGGCATTTCAAGGCAGCGGCAGCTGTGATTTATAGGGTGCATCGATAGGTCATCTTTATTATATAATAAATATATATCACCCAACAGTGGCCGAAATAAACTCACATTAACCGCACTTGCAGGCACCTACAACAGGAGAGCAAGTAAGAGCAGTGCATGAGCAGCTCTTGTAAGTACTGCCTTCGTATGTCAACAGGAAATTGCAGAGATCTTGCATTGTAAGCATGTTGTTACCACGTACAACTCATAACCTATGCAATGTATGATGCATGCAACTGTAACTCCTAGATGTGGCGTGCGGGCCACATACTCACACCTTCCGCAACTGTGAGTGTGACGTTCTTCCTCTCTGCTCTTGCCATGTTCGACCCAAAAATGCTGCAAATGTGACATCAGCAGAACACGGACAAAAAAGACACATGGCGGGTTGTGACATGGGCTTAATCGCTTCACTAGTTGTTATTGTGATGAATGCATAATATTTGTTTTCTTAGTTACTGTGATCATGTTGAGAAAATTATTAACTGGTGAAAATATGAGACCAATAGCTACATGTATTGGGTACATTTGCTGTTATCATAATTGACATTTTAACGTATGGAAAGCAAGAAAAAGTGCAATTTATGTAAAAAAGACAACATTCAGCATTTTCTTTAAGAATTTGGCTACAATTAACTGACACTTAGTCTTACGAATGTTCCCAAGCATACTGGTATTCAGCGACCATACCAATACAGCATAGTGACTTGAATCACAATATAATGTACACCGGTATATCAGTAATAGGGACCACCTCTACTAATCAGTTGTTATGCCCCCACAAAGTGGGAGGAATAGAGTTGCACTCGTCCGTCCGTTGTACGTCCCCAAATCTTGTGGCATCAACTCCTCCTAAACTATAAGGCAGATTTCTTTTTAACTTGCACAGATGATCAAGCAGGTTGTGTAGATGATCGTAAAGAAAGGAACTTGTCCTGCGACCATTTTTACCAGAGTTATGGCCCTTTGTTATTACAAATTTTGTTGCAGCAGTGGGGGCATCAGTGTCCAAGGACACATTCTAGTTTATGACTAAGACAATTTGACACTGTGTCACACAGTGTATATTACTTGTTTCACTTGTCTGGGGCTAGATTTCTGACAAGCATGGACATTAGCATAAGTTGGCTTTTTTACGTGTCCAGGAGGTCAGGCTACCATTTTTTTCTAGCCATGCTTATTTACTCACACAAAGGCTTACTTGCTAATATTTATTTGTGACCAAAACTCAAGAGACAGGGTTGGCAAAATGCCGGCAAATATGAGTATTTTACACGCCGGCGGTATTTACCTGCAAATACTGGCAATTACTGGCAAATACTGGTCGATTTAATTGACCGGTCTTGAATTTATACAAATATACCTATTATCAAAATCATATGTATAATTTTAAGTTTACACATCAACTGCCATTATATTTATACCGTAATCCCTCATGTAATCGCCGCACTTTTTTACCCGATTTTATCGTTAGGAAGTTGGGGGTGCGGCCATTCCATAGGTGTAAGACCTTTTGACATTTTTTCTAGAACGATTCTGCCGATTTTGAAACGCCAAGCGTTTACCTTATGATTTTATTCCATGAGCTCTCTAAATAGGAGGTTGACGGACGATATGAACGAGGTAGCGCCGTTGTATGCTTTGCCGGTAGCGATCTAATTTAATTAATATATTTTGTTTAAAAACGCATTATAATATTTAAACACTAACCAACGTGAATATATTCCATAATTTCCAGTTTTATCTCGTATCATATTTCAGAATTTTTGCAACATCAAACAATTTTAGCCAGCTAAAATGTCATGCACACTACCAATACAGATCAAAGGATTTCATAGCAATGCTGATTAAACAACACAGCCTTGATACGAGCCGACAATTTCTTTGAAGTTGTATTAGACAGGAAGTTGCACAGACAGGAAATATCGACCATATAACCTGTCAATAAAACGTAACCTCCATATGAAATAAACAGGACGGTTGATCAAAGCAAAATGTATATACATGAACTAGGGGTTTTTTAAAACGAGTTTGTAAAATAACCAATGCAATGTATACGGAAATATTTAAATTTATACGGATTCTTTTATTTCTATCAAGTTTGAACTTGAAGATAAAATTCTTTAAAGTGCAAGGTCTATTCATACGTAACTAAGAATCACAATAATTGGTACAAGTTTGTACATCACCTGTTACTGTTAATTGTCACTAATTGACACGTTATTCTCTTCTGTCAGAGCCACTAATTTACAGAATATTCTCACCTGTCTGCTGGGACTCCAGAGAAGACGGTGACATGTTGAGAAGGTGCGAAAATATCTTATTGACACTTGACATTTGAGGGGACATGAGTTGCTCAATTTTCCTTAAAAACCTGCCTACCAAGATCAAACAAATAACTATCTCAAAATGTCAAACATACCTATCTCTCTATTGTCATTCTGACCTCACCTGAAAATTGTCGAATACCTAAAATTGTGGTAGGTCCTGTCTACAAATCGTTCACAGCAAAGGAAAACTTAGCAGTAATAGCGTATGCTGAAGTCCACAAATACAAAAACAATACATTTATATAGCGCAAAAATAATAAATTTTCTATTGCACTTTACATTAAAACAAAACAAAAAATGTATGCTAGTTTCACAGACAGCGACAGCGGTGACAGCGAATTTGAGAGTTTCGACGAGTCCGACGAGAATTTAGATACCACAAATATTCAAGAAGGAATTAATTTTTGCCAAATAAATCCACGTCAATATTTAACTATAGAAATAATAATACGCTATTTTTTAACGATTCTCGGTACGTTACTGAACGGCCGTTATTGTCTTTATCGTTTACGCGGTATTCACATTGTTACTTTCCCTTATTTCTCTTTCCATTTTGCAAAATCGTTTACACTGTATCAACTGTTCGGCCTTTACATTGAATTAGGATTTTTCTTCATTTTTTTCGGTCATTTTGGGGGTGCGGCGATTAGACGGGTGCGACTTTTACATGAGGGATTACGGTAATTAAGTTTAACACTTTTATCAGTTATCCGTAATAAATAAATATTAAAGTACTGAAAAAGTGGTCATTTAAATTGACCATCCATGGAACATATACAATACAATGTTTTCCTTATAGTCAGCATTTGGACAACTTAAGATGCTTAATTTTAATTATAAACAAGTAATGAACACAACTTAAATAAATACACATGAATACAATAACAAATAAGGTTAGATCCAAAGAAGCCTCTGTCTACCAGTGAATCTCTTCTCCCCCCCCCCCCCCCCCCCCCCCCAGAACGCCAGTTTGGCAGCTTTCTGCAGTTATACCAATACACTACCATTTACTTGCACCTAGAAGAATCCTATAGGTTATTTATGACACTCTACTGTTGCCTTTGTTACCCATGGCTATTACAGCTACATGTATGAAACATGTTGTTTAAATAGTCTTGACCTTATGGCCTTGCTTGTTAAGTGTCACAGCCATGTGAACAGGTGGATCAGCATTAATTTCTCACCTTCTGTATTTTTATGTTCTAAGTAAAAAAAGACAGTTCTTAAAGATTTATTTTTACTGTAAGTGCTTAAAGTCATCACCTAATATGATATAGTCATGACCTTGACATATTTCTGTTTATTACAGGTGTTCGATGTTATGATGAATGGAGCACACACTATTAGTCATGACCTTGACATATTTCTGTTTATTACAGGTGTTCGATGTTATGATGAATGGAGCACACACACTATTAGTCATTACCTTGACATATTTCTGTTTATTACAGGTGTACGATGTTATGATGAATGGAGCACACACACTATTAGTCATTACCTTGACATATTTCTGTTTATTACAGGTGTTCGATGCTATGATGAATGGAGCACACACTATTAGTCATTACCTTGACATATTTCTGTTTATTACAGGTGTTCGATGTTATGATGAATGGAGCACACACTATTAGTCATGACCTTGACATATTTCTGTTTATTACAGGTGTTCGATGTTATGATGAATGGAGCACACACTATTAGTCATGACCTTGACATTTTTGCAAAAGTTGGAAGAGGTGTTGCACATGATGAAATAGTGCCTTTCCAAATTCGGAATGGGAAATTAAAAGTGAATGGAGAAACATCTGATCTTGTGGATGGAAAACTAACCGTAGATTTTGTCAAGGTAGGTTGGGATAATACATGTATTTTTATGGTTAAAACATGTAAGGATCATAAAATTGTATGCTCAACAAGAAGTTTATTTCTTAATGCAACCAAGTAAAAATGTTGGCCATTGAGTAGTTGTTGATACTTACATTTGGACAAACTCTGGTTAAATCATGTATACACCATCAGCTTACATTATCTGGTATTTTGTTTCCTCTAGGGGCTTCTTGTTTATATTAACATCAAGTTCATAACAGTTTAAAGTTGATGTGTTCAAATCATTAAGAGGAAGCTATGGAAATAACGTTATACAAATGTTTTATAGCTGCAGTAGCAAACCGTTCATGTATTCCTGAAGATATTATTGTTGTACATGTTTTAATGCACCTGTCTCTTATTTCCTTTTCATAGAACTCTACTGTAATGGCAGTTGTTCAATTTTACTTCTTTTGGCATAACATTTTCATAAATATATTATGCTGCGAACATTAATATTTTAATGCCCCCACATAAGTGGGAGGCATATAGAGTTGCGCTTATGTCCCCACCAAATCTTGTGGCATCAACTCTTCCTAAACTATAAGGCGGATTTCTTTCAAACTTGCACAGATGATGAAGCAGGATGTGTAGATGATCGTGAATAAAGGAATTTTTTCCTGCAACCATTTTTACCAGAGTTATGGCTCTTTGTCAATTTCAGTAATTTAATCTTGTGGCATCAACTCCTCCTAAACTATAAGGCGGATTTCTTGCAAACATGCACAGATGATGAAGCAAGATGTGTAGATGATGGTGAAGAAAGGATTTTTTCCTGCGACCATTTTTACCGGAGTTATGGCCCTTTGTTGTTTCTTTCAGTACTAATATCTTGTGGCATCAACTCCTCATTTACTTTTGGACAGATTTCTTTCTAACTTGCACACATGATCAAGCTGGATGGGTAGAAGATCATAAAGAAAAGATTTTATCCTGCTGCCATTTTAAACACAGTTATGGCCCTTTGTTTATTTCACTTTCAAAATTTTGTGGCATCAACTCCACATTTTCTATTTAGCTGATTTCTTTCAAACTTGCACAGATAATTAGACATGATGTGAAGATTGTTATAAAGGACATCGTCTTGCAACAATTTTCACCAGAGTAATGGCCCTTTGTTTATGTTAGTTATTACATTTTGTGGCACTTACTCCTCATTTACTAATCATGATCACCACATGTTGTTAATACCTGGTACAAAATTTCGTAACAAATGTTGTTGCAGCAGTGGGGGCATCAGTTTCCTGAGGACACAGTCTAGTTGCATTTAAATTACTGTTGGAATGACACTAAAATAAAAGAGGAAAACAATAGACAGTTGTGTTTCATCAACCAAATAAAGGGACTCCTGCATCGCGGCAGCTTCATAAAAATACATTGTATTATTAACATCAGATTGAAAATTTATGATCAAATATAAATAAAAGAAATTAAATAAGGTGCAGTACTGTATAAACATTTATCCCTTTACTCATTAATTATTATTAATTTATACAGGTTGTATCACATTTTTTTAGTGTTGATCAAGATCTACACTGTTTGTCCATGGGTTTGAAGTCATATCCGTTGCAGTAAATCCTTAAAACAATGTCTTAAAGAATTTTAAGTACATGTAATTGTTTTTTTACTGTTAAAAATAAATAAAAATGAAGTTAAAGTAATGTTATATGTATTTAATAATTTAAGTTCACTGAGTAGAACATATATATAGGACTTGTACCAGTCAGATTATGAGATTTCATAAAAATTATCAGTTTGAGTCAATTTCAATAGCTTTGCAAAACTAGGGGTCATATGAGACATCTTGACTCAAATAACCCTGTTTTTGCACAGACAATGAAATTCCAGCACTAATAAGTCTATACCTCAGATCAATGACTGCTAGATCATACACTATTTTGAATAGTTAAATTTCATAGCTTCTTCTTTATAATATGAATGTAAACTATGACTTCCCCACAGATTTTTAAGACCCGGTCACACAGAACTCCGCGTCTAAATCACGTACAAAAAGTCATGAAAATGTAGTGGACGTGGTCGTAAGTGGTAATTTTTGGTCAATTTTGGCTTGGCCGTGCTTTGAACGTGGTCTGGCTGTCAGTGGCTGTTCCACTGCTGAAACACTGCCTAAGCACGGCTTACCACTTCCAGCCACGTGTAAAGCCCCAGCTGAGGTCTCCTCGCAATCCAGTCACGCACCCAGATGTTCCGTACCACCCTCCTCCTCCTCCTCCTCCTTCTTCTTCTGTCAGCAAGGATATGTTGGGCCTGTATCAGTTGGTTCTGTTGGTGCTGAAGCATAAAGATGAGGGCATCACGACGTTGAGGGTTCATTTTCACCCCTTTACATCTAGACTGCAAGTGCTGAGGTCTCAGAAAATTGCGGTATTTATATGCCGCAAATCAGAAGTGATACAGAAGTGATTAGGCATTGAACAATCGTATTTAGCACTTGTTCCAGACGTCGTTTAAACGGGCTTAGGTAGTGCTATGTACGCTGAAAAATCCACTTGTCAGTGATAAGCCGCAAAACACACGCTATTTCCCATGATACCAATGCGTAACACCCGTCCGATGACCGTGCTCTGCCAGTGACAGACCGCTAAACTTTCGCGTCTCACTGCGTCTCCCCAAGTTTTAATCACTGCCGGAACACGGATTATCACGTGTGTTTCACGTGTGTTGCACGTCTTTACCACGTGTGTCGCCCGTGGTTGTCCGCGGGCTAAAACTTTGAGCAGTTCAAAACTTTTTGCCGCGTCCGACGCCGTTTCGAATTCTCCCCACGTCCTGCCACGTCCATAAATCGACTTTAGCTCGTCTTAAACTCGACACCAAGGCGAACAACATTGTCTGCTTCACGGGAGACCACTTTTTGACGGTTTTTTGCCGTGATTAAGCCGTAAATCGCTGTGTGACCGGGCCTTTAGTGGATGGGTTATTAACTGTTTAGTACTACACACAGCACTGCTATATTTGTGACCAGTGTAGTACTATGTACTGTAGTCTGGAAGTCTGATTAGGGTCTACAATACTACATATTTCACTATTCAGATAATAATTTCACCAAACTATTATTTATACCCTACAACACCCCTATAAACAATGAGTGGTCTTGCCTAAATGTTTATGCATAGTGCAGTGCTTTTCCAAGGTTTTTTTTTCTTAATAAAATGTCACAAGTTAAATGATATTCATAAAATCTGTTTTAAATGTCAAAGTCTTAACAGTAATATTTCATTTCTCAGAAATTTAATTAGATGAGGGAAGCTCTTTTTAATTTCCTGTTGTTTTTACAGAAATCTTTTAAAGTGATTTTTTTAGTTAGATACATGTAAGCAATGGCTTTACAAAGACTTCATAATTTATAACTGATATAGTTATCATTTATTTCAAGTTTGATGTTACATTTGAGAGTAGTAGTAAAACAAATAAACAATATTATCACATACCTTCTGGTGTGGGAGTGTAATAACACCCGTTATATATTTTTGATATATAACTAGTTATATAACGTAGCCGAATCACTATTCATCCGCATTACCAGCAATCTAAAGAAATTTATGAAAATGACTTACTTTTGCCATCTGACCACTTCAGGCAACCAAGCAGCTTCTATAAGGAACTTAAGCATCCCTTTAATTAATAATATCCACGGGAAATATAACTTTCTGACATCTTGATTACTCCGTAAGATAGCAATACACCGAAAGTCTATGGTGAAATTCAACAACAGCAACAAAGCCATTTTCATTTAGTTTTAATCGAAAACAAAATGACCCAGACGCTGGTATCCTTTTCAGAACATCTTCCGTGTGATCTTACAACATCCCCGAAACAAAATAGAAACACTAGAAACACATTTTCAATCCGAATCATAAGTTTATATCCAGCAACTTTCAATGTTGTCATATGCCGCTAAGAAAGTTTACACAAATGACATCATACAGTAGATCGATTTATTTAATTAAACACAACTTCAGAAGCCTATAACTGGTAGATTCTTTTATCTAGACTCTAGCGCAGTTAATTGTATTTATTTATTTTCACTTATTTTCGCAAATAGGAAAACAGTAGGATAAATTCTTTGGGGACAAGCTTATGTATCACCTGATTTGACCTAATTACACACGTTTAAATTTCGCTCTTCTAGGCGATAGAAAGGGACAATTCATGGATTTTGCTTGTTTTTCAGGGTATGTGATAAATAGAATACATCATTTGTGTTCATTTTATACTGAAATTACTAAACTCGTCATCTAAATCGATATAAAACTCGGCAAAAGCCTTGTTTTATATCGATTTAGATGACTCGTTTAATAATTTCAGTACAAAATGATCACTCATGTTGTATTCTCTATTTAACTGTGCTCCTGTATTTATAATTTTTGTAAAAGACTTGTTTTCTTTGAATAACGGCAGACCTCTTTTTTTAGCTCACCTGTCACGTAGTAACAGGGTGAGCTTTTGTGAGGGGGGTTCGTCCATCGTCCGTCCGTCCGTCCGTTCACAATTGTTGTCCGCACTCTAGCGGATGGAATTTTGGTCCAATCTTCTTCAAACTTGGTCAGAATGTTTATCTCAATGATATCTAGGTCAAGTTCGAAACTGGGTCATGTGACCTTGAAATCTAGGTCACTGGGTCAAATTGTAGAAAAAGCTTGTCCGCACTCTAGCAGTCTTAATTATGGTGCAATCTTTTTTTAAACTTGGTCAGAATGTTTATCTTAATGATATCTAGGTCAAGTTCGAAACTGGGTCATGTGACCTCAAAATCTAGGTCACTGGGTCAAATTATAGAAAAAGCTTGTCTGCACTCTAGCGGTTGTAATTTTGGTCCGTTCTTGTTTAAACTTGGTCAGAATGATTATCCTAATGATATCTAGGTCTAGTTCGAAACTGGGTCATGTGACCTTGAAATTTAGGTCACTAGGTCAAAATATAGAAAAAGCTTGTCCGCACGCTAGTGGTCGTAATTTTGGTCCGATCTTCTTCAAACTTGGTCAGAATGTTTATCCCAATAATATCTAGGTCAAGTTCGAAACTGGGTCATGTGACTTTGAAATCTAGGTCACTAGGTCAAATTATAGAAAAAGCTTGTCTGCACTCTAGTGGTCGTAATTTTGGTCAGATCTTCTTCAAACTTGGTCAGAATGTTTATCCCAATAATATCTAGGTCATGTTCGAAACTGGGTCATGTAGCCTTGAAATTTAGGTCACTAGGTCAAATTATAGAAAAAGCTTGTCCGCACTTTAGCGGTCTTAATTTTGATGCAATCTTCTTCAAACTTGGTCAGAATGTTTATCTCGATGATATCTAGGTGATGTTCGAAACTGGGTCATATGACTTTGAAATCTAGGTCACTGGGTCAAATTATAGAAAAGCTTGTCCGCACTCTAGCAGTCTTAATTTTAGTGCAATCTTCTTTAAACTTGAACAGAATGTCTATCTTAATGATATCTAGGTCAAGTTCGTAACTGGGTCATGTGACCCTTAAAACTAGGTCTTTAGGTCAAATTAAAGAAAAAGCTTGTCTGCACTCTAGCGGTTGTAATTTTGGTCCGTTCTTCTTTAAACTTGGTCAGAATGTCTATCCCAATGATATCTAGGTCTATTTCGAAACTGGGTCATGTGACCGTGAAATCCAGGTCAATAGGTCAAATTATAGAAAAAGCTTGTCCGCACTCTAGTGGTCGTAATTTTGGTCCGATCTTCTTCAAACTTGGTCAGAATGTTTGTCCCAATGATATCTAGGTCAAATTCGAAACTGGGTCATGTGACCTTGAAATCTAGGTCACTAGGTCAAATTATAGAAAAAGCTTGTCCGCACTCTAGTGGTGGTAATTTTGGTCAGATCTTCTTCAAACTTGGTCAGAATGTTTATCCCAATGATATCTAGGTCTAGTTTGAAACTGGGTCATGTGACCTTGAAATCTAGGTCACTGGGTCAAATTATAGGAAAAGCTTGTCCGCACTCTAGCGGTCTTAATTTTGATGCGATCTTCTTCAAACTTGGTCAGAATGTGTATCTCACTGATATTTAGGTCAAGTTCGAAACTGGGTCATGTGACCTTGAAATCTAGGTCAAATTATAGAAAAAGCTTGTCCGCATTCTAGTGGTCTTAATTTTTGTCCGAACCATTGAACAGATGTTCACAGGTGAGCGACCCAGGGTCCCATGGACCCTCTTGTTTATTATAGGGCAGTCCCTTTAAACCCTTTCCTCCATATACACACCTTTATGGCATGGGCGAACAGTGACTGTGTAGATCAAGATCACTGGCACTTCTGTGCCGTCTGATCAGGATCTGCACCGTTCACTTTTTGATTTATTAGGTTACTACTGTCCAAAAAGTGAACAGTACAGATCGTGAATGGACAATAGGTATGTGCCAGCTGATCTGGATCTACACTGGTCGCACACGTGTAAAAAGGCGTTTATATGAACAGAAGTGTTAAAAATACCTTCAGTCCGCTTTGAATATAGGGCATTCTTCTTTAACCCAATCCTCCATATATATGCATTTTAACGCATGTACGAAGTGTAGATACAGATCAGCCGGCATATCTATGCTGTCTGATCAGGATCTGGACTGGTCGCTTTTTGGTCAGAAATAACCAAACGAATCACATAGTGAACAGTGCAGATCCTGATCAGACAGCACGGATGTTCCGGCTGAACTAGATCTACACTGTTCGCCCATGCTATCAATGTGTGTCTATGGAGGAAAGGCTTAAGTAAAGTGCAGTCCTTTTATTTTCATCAAAGTGCTTTGTAGAAATCGATTGATTTAACAGCAAGCAAAGGTGTTTAGACCCCCAATCTCACTATTTGAATGTGCAGGCTGATTTGGCTCTAAGTAGGTCATAACAGAAGCTTTTGAGCAATTCTTGTATAGAATAATCAATTTCATGAATATTTTCTGTAATATTTGTTTGAATTTTGTTTAATGATTTATAAAGGTGAAGCATTCAGTTGAAATATTGATCTTTCTGGAAAACAAATAAATTTCCACCGTACTATAAGTCATTTAATGATACCATTTTAAAATTAATTTATACAGGTAAGCCTGTCAACATAGGCACTTCCTTTGTTACATTTAATAATGATGCAGATAATATTTTATTATTTTACTTCCTAGTTCTAAATCTGAATTTTATATAATAATAGATCTCGCTGTACACTTAGTAGTCTTTATCTTATAATTTATCTGTTGGACTTCCCATCCTTTAAAGAAAATTTCACTTATCAAAATTGCTGGTTTTCCCCTTTACAGTTTGTTTTCATTCTAAACAGTTTTGAACATTCGCAGATCACATATGAAATGACTGTAGTATATACATGTAAGTCTGTAAGTCAATGTCAGTTCTGTAATTCTTTTAGTTGGTAGTCAGTCTCTTGACTCTGTTCTTTTAATTGGCAGTCAGTCTCTTGTCTGCAGAGTCGCTCCGGATCCTGGAAGTGTTTAGTTGATTTTTTTGAGAGAAAATTGATTTTTTCATATACTTACAAATATTTTCAGAGAAAGTAGCATAGCGCAGGATGATCTAGGACTAATATTTTTAATTAAAACTGAACATCTCAAGAACTGTTTTCAACCCTATTGTTGGCACATCAATGAATACATGGAAATACAATGTAAACAATATTGTGTAAGGTTATAATTCTTCGTTTGATAATGATTTGTGTATTTATCATTTCTAGGGAGATTTCGACAATCCTAAAATTAATGCCATGTATGTCATGCGGGGGACAGTTGACGGTAAGTAACTCAGGACTTCACACTGGAATACATATTAGCACATGCAGTTTATGCCGACAATGGTTTCTGAGATGATTCCAACACAAAAGTGTTTCGACTGTAATAAATTCTGCAAATTCTTATAATACACATACACTAACAGAACACTATCTGTTTCATTAGTTCTCAGTTTTGCTTAAGGCTCACAATTTTGCTCATAATTATAACAGCTTCTCCTTTTTTCATCGTCTTCCTTAAACTGATTTTTTAAGATTTATTGCCCGACTTGTTAATTTAAAAAACAACATGTGATTCTCAATGATAAAATGAGCCAAAGTTTGCTCTCTTCAAATTTCAAACCATTGGTCTTGTTTTACTGATTAG